>CM019753.1:23404761-23544761 GCA_009761765.1 Phenacoccus solenopsis | reverse complement strand
GACACAGTATCTATATTATATGATGAAATTTTGTCCTATATTCGGTATGTAAGTTGTAAATCGTTACTATGCCTTGTGTTATATTTATGTGTACCCGTTTGTGTTAATATTAATTTTTTGTGTACTAGATCACATATATTCAGTATATAAAGAGAAAGGATTGTTAATAATTATTGACGAATATTTCCTCAATTACCTGTTTTACAATTCGTTTCGCTGACATCTAATTTCTGTACATCTCCATTTCGTGCTTTCCAAGCTAAGAGAAACAAAAAGATAAACATACAAATTTGTTTCATAGCTAATTACCGCAGCGATCACATTATCGTAATCGTACTCACGTTTGCATTTACAAATAGAACACCCCTTATCACTTTTCTCGTACCCATACGCGCATTCCTTGGAGCAATCGTCGAGCGGAGCACATTTATGACATTTACATATTTCGCATCCGTTTTCATCCTTTTCAAAACCCCGTTTACACGTCAACTCGCATTCTTTCAATGGCGGACAAATTAACGCAGGTGATTGAGAACACTCGCATACTTTATTACCCAGCTTGTCTTCCGCATACCCGTTCGGACAGTTTAAATGGCAATCTTCTGAAATGCACGATTTACACCAACCAATTAACTACGAGCGCGACGTTTGCATGACATCGCCAAAGTAAATATTCTTACTCAGTTGACAATGGCACGTCATACATCCATTCGTGTCAACAGCATTACCATGTATACACGGCTCCGTACAGTTTGGCAACGGTGGACAATGCGACGGCTGCGCGGTATCTGGAAAGAATTCAATTATGAAAATTCACGTCCTCTGTTCCACCACTATATTGTCATAATTTCGTAAAAAATAACCCGGCAAATATACTCTTCATCGGCAGATGTTACGTATTAAATTTACGAATTGAATAAGTTCAATATAAGTAGAATTTCTATACGCAATACGAACTTTATACCATCTCTATCGCGTCAATTTTCATATCGCATTCGCACCTTAGGCAATTTCCAACATTACGCGACTCCTATTTCAGCGACAAAAGAAAAGTTAAAAGTTAACGCCGCGCCGACTGCGTTAAAAAGTATACGCGCCGAGTTCCAAGTGCGATTTTAGTTTATATAATCGCGACTGAGACCGCTGCGCGCTCGTCTTCCCCATCCTATACCCGCCGCAAGATCACAAAGAGAAAGTACTGGTTTATGGGAAGTTTTTTTCTTTCGTTTGTTTAACTTGCGCGAAGTAAATACGAAGCGTGGTCGGCGGGGAAGAGAGGCGAACTTCACGAAGTTAAAAAGCATGTGTTTGCTATTTCTGCTCTTTTTCAAGCATTCGGTTGAAACTTTTTTAATAATGAGTCTGGCTGAAAAACCTTCGCCTTCGTTGTTGCAAATTACTCTTCGGCTCGGTGAATAATTCTACGTCGAGACGACCTTACGCCCAATATATTCGCGAAACAGATTGAATTTTTATCCGGTCGCATCTTCCGGCTACCGTCGGTGGTTTTCAAAACGATAATTTCAATTTTCATCGTAAATTCCGAAAACACGTCGAGTCCATCTCGCCACGGCTAACCGCATCCAAGCCAAGGCTGATCTATTTTTGATAATACGCTACCACCGGTACAAAGGGCAGTAAACACGAGCGAACACGAGAGACGCGCAACGAAATGTAATTTATTTGTTATTATCACCCATCAACTCGCGATATTTTCACTCGGATGGATTTCACCCTTACGATCGCACCGTACAGGCTTGTACGATTGGCGAACATCTGTCTATCTATTAAAGAAGCCGCAATCCGTGTAATACAACGCTTTCATTCGGTCTCGCTGGCGAATACCAATTCGAGGGTGTTACAGATGCGTGGCGACTTAAAGCAAAACCGTGTTAATGGGGTATTCGTCCTTGAAATTTACAAGTACGTCGCGTAATTCGATCGTAAACAGTTCTCACCGTGGCAAACGGGGCAGCATTCGTTAGGCCTGAATACCGGATTTAAACAAGCCTGGCATAAGTACGTTTTACAAACGGGCTGGCCGTTTTCGCAGGTGCACGTCACGCACGAATCGTTGTTCGTCCAGTGATGACCATTCTCCACTAATTTACCGCTATCCGTTTTACAGCCGCGAGGTTCGCTGTTGGTCAGATCGTCTCCGTTTTTTTAGCACTGAAACATGAAAATCCAGCGTTAGCGTACACTCGTTCGAACCGTATTCAGATTAAGGGAGAATTTTAGCATGCAAGACAGGGGGCAAGGGACAAGGAGCGATCACATTGAAAATTAGTTTGATAATAATTATTCTGAAGGGTGGTTCCATATCAACTGATCCGATGAAAGATAATTCTTGACCTCATGGTCTCAGATTTGTCTCATGCCTCAAATGTGGAAAAACCGCCATTAATCTCCCTCTGACCGCTCAGGGAAAAGGGAGAGAAACTTCCTTAATTTTTGAAATATTTCAATGTTCGTAAAACATAACTAACTTTCGGCTCGGGTGAAAAAATTAACATACAATTTTTTTTTTCGATATTGGAAAGACGAAATATGACATTTGAAAAAAATTTTAAATATCCAAAAATAATTTTCTTCAAAATTTCCAAAAAAGCGAGAAACTTTCAAAATAGTTGAAATTTTTTTAGATGATAATGGCGTCCATAATTTCAAAAAAATCGTTTTATTGATATTTTAGTATGCTTAACACAATTATGAACTTACTTTTCATCCTAGCCATTTTCAAGCCCCTTACCCGCCCCACTTCAATTTTTAAGACTTGGTGATAATGGAAAACACGTTTCCTTTTGATACTTTTCATTTCATGTTAACATAAAATTACGATTAATGACACAATGCTTCATATCAGGATGTCTACTGAGGCCAAAAAGTGAAAATTCGTACTTTTTTTCGACTTATTCTCATTTTGTATAGCCAATATTTTGATAAACATACAACTGGACCACACCCCCTACCCCTTAAATTTTGAGAATTACAGTACGAAAAAAAAGTTTGAAAAAAAGCAATCTGAAAAAAAAATTATTTACTGAAAAAATATATAGTTATTATAAGATACTCATAATTCATCAAGTGTCGACTGTCGACTTCACAATGTAAATAGCAATAAAAATCAACTTCTTGACTGATAAAAATGAAAAAAGAAACGTAATTCTAGTAGGTAGGTAATTCTCAAATAATGACTTCTTAGGTCAAGTAACAATAAAAATACATTGGTAAAGTAACTTCTTAAGAATTAAAAAAAAACGTAAGCAACCATGCCGCATTACTGGAGCTGAGTTTTTAACTGAGGCTTGTTTAGATTAACAAGCAACATTGCTAACCTCTTCATATCTACAGACCACGCCCAATAGTACGTCTAAAAACCCCGACACTATAACTTCAAAACCGCTCAAAAAGGTAAACTTAGAACAAATGTAGTATTTTTTGTCATGCTTTTATCACATGAGCACATATTTCTCAAATTATAATTACTTGAGGCTCCTCAAATTATCTTCAAATTGTTAAGATTCACCATTTTAAATCAATTTTGACTCACACACGAAGTTTGACCTTTCTAGGTCGATTTGGTGGCGAGATATAGAAGATTCATTAATTTCCTACATTAATTTTCCCTCCAAAAGCCGTTTTTTGCTCCAACTCTCCTCCAAAATTCATTTGTAAAACTAAAGTCAGAATAGGTTAGTCACTTGGGCTCATGTATTATCATATGACATCACAATAAAAAATTTTCCACCTCTCGTATACCACCACCACATTTCAAGTTCGATATCCCCTTCCTCTCCCATCCCAACATCATGTATGGAGGTGAATTGAGGATATAGTGTATTTCTTATCCCCAATATTCATATGAGTTCATATTAAATACATTTTTACCAACTTAAGGCTTCTCAAGCTCCACTCAAATTTTGATAATCTGCCATTTTGAATCCATTTTGATACAAATTCAATAGGTCATATTCTGGTCACCAACTAACCCATCACATAAAGTTTGACCTCTTTACGTTGATTTGGTGGGGAGATATGGAAGATTCAAGAAATTTTATGACTTAAAACTTTATCAAAAAACCAGTTTTCGCCCTAACTCGTCTCAAAATACACTTAGGAAGCTAAAATTTCGATATGCTGGTGTCCGCGACTTACGTTTTCATACGAGATCAAAAACAAAAAATTTTAGCTATTTGCCCCTTCTCCAGCCTTCCTCAAAATTTAAGTGATCCGCCATTTTGAGTTTTATCGAAAAAATAAAAAAGTGCTTTGGTCACACTTTCAAGAAAAGTCTTTCGCCAAGTTTTGAGCGTATTTCATTATTATCCGCCGGCGTTACATTTGGGAGAAAAATATATACTCGTATATACCAAAACGTTGAGCATTTGCCAGATGATTACAAATGGTCTCAAATGTAAAGATTTCAAGACCCCACCCTCCCTCGGCCCTTCCTTCCCAAAATATGTTGGCTGTAATAGCTATTGTTTGTAAGTTAAAAACTCAGCTAAAAGGAGATTTAAATAATTCTCAAAAAAAAAACTTCTTAGCTTATATTAGGTAACCATTAACCATTAAATTTCTTACATTTCGTACTTTTTCGTAATTTTTCATACTGTAGACACCCTGCATATGAATGAGGAAGGGAGAAGCATTCTCAGCCACCTTCAATGCCTAGGTAATACGACAGGTAAGACCGAGGAAAACTAGAATTAACCCCAAGGTAGAGATAAAGGCTCCACTGATCAATATTCTTTTAAATCAAATGAAAAAAAAGGAAATCGAAATGGAATTTGATAATTTCTCAAATCTAAAATTTAGATATTCGCGCTTGCTCAGAAACCCGGGCACGGGGTGATCTGCCCTTCTCACCCCTTCCTATCCCTTTCCCTGATGACATGGAGGTAACCATTAAATAAATATTTATTCAGGGTGATAGATCGGAATATAAACTTATTTTCATCCCTGAATGTTTTTAGTATCCTTGTTTTTACTCGAGTGAAGAAAACCGAAATCCTAGTATATATTCATTTTTATGAATATGTAATTCAAGTATAATAACAATATTGACTACAGGCTGACAAAATGTGTTTCTGCACTGCTTTCGATTTTGTTCATTCAAGTGGAAGTAGGGATACTAAAAATAGTCGGGGATGAAAAATAAATTCATAATCTGAATCACAACCCATGAATACTTGTTTAACGTTATGCTACATGTTATATTAGACGTTATGAGTTCCAACTTCCCTCATAAAGGACACTTCAGATATTTTGAAAAATTAGTACCTCTGATATTTCATTTAAATACTATTCATTCTGATTTAAAGTCAACATGAAACGAGAAATTACCAAAACGTTCTTGATGATGCTGTCGAGATACGGCGAAACGTCAAATATTTTTGTAAATTTTGTGTTTTCAAGTATATACTACGAGATTTTGTGTTTTTATAACTACATTTTAGAAAAAAAAAATTTTTTCTTCTCGTTTTATTTTTTTTCGTTACATACAAAAGAAGACATGTTCATATCACCTAACTTTAGTAATTCAACCTGCCATAGTAATCATGGAATGTTCAGATGAGGGTACTACAAGCTTATAGACGACACAGATGATAGATGTGAAACAGATGCACTCACTCGAAATCCCACTTTTCTTTAGAGCTGATGCTGTATGAGTGATGAATTCATTGAGGGTTATAAAAATCTAAATTTCTATTAGGCTGATTTTTTTTTTTTTTATGAAGTGCATAGTATTTTTTGAAAGCAACAAAAAAAAGTATCTCTTCACAGTAGGAAGCTGAAAAGCTTTAAAAATTTGAAACTTTGTGAATTTTATGGATGAAGCATTTTTTCACATACCCTTTTTTGTTGCATTTTATCATTGGTCAAAAAAAAAAAATTAGAAAAACTCAAAGAAAAAGTGCAGAGCGATGACGTCACAGATAAAAAATTATCGTTCTTTGGATTTTTTTTCGAAATAGATAGTATTTAAAACAAACAACAAAAATTATGTTAAAAACGCAGCTAAAAACGTAAGCAGCTATGCCGCATTACTGGAGCTGAGTTTTAAATTGGGGCTTGTTCTGGCTTGGTGATAACATTGCTAAAACCTTCATAACTACAGGTCGCAACAAATACCAAGTCTGAAAATCAATGAATTGGACGTAGGAAGCGGTAAATTGACTTGATGGTAAATAAGTAGGTATGATGAATTACGTAGTTATCACGATATATAACGTAATCGTCTCGGATGTCAAAACTTTACACCAGCCTTCAATGAATCAATACGACGTTTTCAAATTCTATGGTGCAGACAACTTACGAAAGCACGGAAACACAAACTCAAGAAGAATTTAGACGTAATTTTAATCTCAAAAGTGATACAATTTATGAATATAGAATTACGTACAAACACCTGAGATTCCCTTATCCCTTTCAAAACCACTTAAAAATGTATAATACGATATCAAAGTGGTTTGACCTATAACAGGTTAAACCATTCTGGCTGGCCACCAAGAAATTTTAATAAATTTCTATTGGTTCTCCCAGCCACAAGAGTCTGAGATGGTCTGAGAACAACAACCAATAAAAATGAAAAATATTTGGTTCTGAATGACGTCAATATGAGCAGCTAAATGTACATGTGGACTTATCACTTTTGCGGTGTAAGAGGAGAGATTGAAATTTTATCAATACTTATTGAGACTGATGCCTTATTGGCTGTTGATATTATCAACTCACCCTTGCTCATATTGACGTCATCAGTAAACACTGCACTTGAAAAAATAAAGTTGAAATTTTTCACGTGATTTCAAATGGTGTAACCTGTTATAGGTCAAACCACTTTGATACGATATATAATCTTTGCTATCTTGACAAGGCATTGATACTTTCCATTCATCAGACCTCCTTCAATTTTGGAAATAGGTAAAAATTGTATATGATCTTTTCTACCATATTTTTCAAATACTATCGACTTGAACAAAAAAATTTCCAAAGAGCGCAACATCATTGAAGAAAAATCTGCATCTTAAAAATTATTGAGTCTTCCTCCTCGTTTTCTCAGGTACTTCTAAGGGAAAATTAACTCGTAAAAAAATAAGCGAAATCCAAGACAATGAGATAAAATGCTTGGGTGCATCGATATGGAACGTAAGGTGCCTACGTGTTGGATTTAATTCCTGCTAATCAAATTCTATCCATAATATTACCTGGTTTAGCGCATTCGTATACGTTGCAACATTTCCCAGGTTTTCCAGTACCAAGTTCGATGGTCACCAATGCCAATTCAGGAGCGCAATTCGGCACTTCGCAACTCGGTAAACACTGGCATCCTTGGGCCGTTAAACAGCAGTCACCAGGTGACTTGTGCGAAGGTAGTTGGTAACTATCTGCAGGACAATTTGGAATGACTGGACACTGCACGTTGGTACAATCTTTATCTGCAAATTAAATCGGCGAATTCACATTTTTAACTGAGTTGCAAATGGAAAACTAAGCTATTAACCGCTCACCGATTTTGCAATAAAGAATGGGGAAGAGAAGAATCACATACAATATTACTTGTCAGTTGTCATATCATTTGTACAATTTAATTAGCCCTTTGGCTTATATTCCATTTTTTTCTTTTCCTCCTCATATACTCTTTCTTTTTTACCATTCTTTCATCGCTCCTTCATCACTCTCTCGGTTTTTTTTCTCCCTCCCTTGCATCACTATTCGGTAACAAAAAGCGTAATACCATTTCTCAATGATGCTTTATTGCTTCCTAAATTAAATAGATTGGAGATTTACAATATTCTTAAATGGATGAGAAAGTCAGTTGCAAAGTTCGCATGTTGAAAACACGTATTTTAGACACACACAAAAAAAGCAGAGTTTCAAAACAAAAAAAAAAAAAAAAACATTTAAGGTTTAACGTTTGTTTTCAACGTGTTAAGCTAAATTTGGATATGTTGACGTCCTTAACTCACCACTATGATCGAAAATACAGCCCCTCTTAATATTTAACTAAAAACCCATTTTGAGTCGAATTACAACTGCTCCTCCCTCATCTCAGTTCAACACATCTTAATTGACTGTCCCAAATACGCATCCCTGCGCTCCCACCTGTCCCTTCCTCTCACCCTTCAAGAACTACTCGCAGACGATGAAACTACTTTGAAAAACCTCATGAGGTTCCTCAAAGCCGCTAATATCCTCCCCCAAATTTAATGCTTCCCTCAACCCGTGCCTCTGGCCAATGTAGCAGTACAAGACACGTAAATTAAACAAGTAAACAAGTAAGTAAAAATCTGAAAAAAAATTTTTATACATTTGCAAGAATATCCTCCGACAGTAAGTATAATTTTTCAAATGTAACTGATAAAGTGATACTATGAAATAGTCGGCAAGTTGGTATATTTTTTGATACATCCAATCGTTGATGAAAGTGTTTTTACGCGATTGAAATTACTTAATTTCAAATAAATAAAATAAAAAATTAATTCAAACATATCCACTCACCACTTTCTTCCACGCACTCGTAAATATCGCAGCAATATCCCGGTTTATTGGTACCCTTTTCCGTCAACTGCCTTACGAATCCATGTCTACAGGTGACCGGTGCCACAGGACACTTTTCTGTATCGCATTTACATTCACCATTGGCATCGAGCACTGAATCAGGGGGACACCTTTGGCAATCTGGCGAATTGCAATTTTCCACCTCATCATCTGCAACGAAAACAAATATTCTAAGCGAACATGATAAACAAGAGTACAACTCGTTTCACCTCGAGCAACAAGTATCCAAGTATTCGCATTTTACATATGTCATAACTTCGAATTTCCCACATGGAAGCGTGAAACAATTTTAAATTGAGTGTAAACTCTAATGGTAAAACTTTTCCTAGCTTTATTTTTCAATGCTACGAAATACATCTACAGCGGATGCGGGTAAAATGTTAAATATAAACTTTTTTCGTAATGGATGAACGTGAAAAATACCGAGTCGACAATTTTTTTAATAAAATAACGTCACACCTTGATAACATTACCGGTCTCACTTCTACGGCTAATGTAGTCTCCATAAACCATGATTAATGAACATCATACGGTGAAAAATGTACGTAATAAATTTTTCATCCCTTTCTCGCAAGTACTGCCGCATCATTTAGTCGTAATTTTAACTCAGATTGTAAGCTCGACTAAGGTAAATTCAAAGTCGGCGATGACCGCTGGAAAAATCTTCGCGTCCTAGTTACGCCGAATGTACGAAACGACGGTCAAGAAATTAGAAACCATCGGAGATGCGAAGAGCAGATGTTTCAAATTACTCGCTGCCACGTCGTAACAGTAAAAGCAAATAGGTGAGTGGTTGGCTACTATAGAGTCATATGGATGCGGTTACGTTGGGCGAGGTTTTATTATCTTTACACGAGAAATATCTCTTTTCGACGCCTAAACGAATAAAACCTGATACCCAAGCGTAAAGGTTTACCTAAATATATATTGAAGAATGAAAAAGAAAACTAGAAAAGATTTTGAATTATTGTAAACTCGATGCTTATCAGATATCACTCATTCCCAACTATTCGATGTACGTATTGGATTGTTGTTGATTTTATAAACTACACCAATACTGATATTTTTTTTTAGAAATGAAACTGAATCGACTACAACTGAAAAATTCAATAATTATGTGTTTTAAAATATGGGGTGCTGAATGTTTCATATCAATAACGTTCTTCAAATCGCACGTAGAAGTACATACTTATATTACACCTATGTACGATGGCTTGCCTATTACACCTAATTAACGGAACGAGATACGTAAGTTTGATGAAATATTCTGTCTACCTCGTCGATGATCTTTGAAAACTCATATTTCAACATTCAACGCAGATAAAAATATACTGTTTACCCAAAAATTAAGAGTACGCAATATGGAATCATCATTGATCATAAACTGGTAATAATGAGAAGGAGGGGGGGGGGCGCAAAAATGATTTCAATTTAAATCAATATCCTAATTAAAATTTCATGCATTTATTTATTTATTTATTTATATATTTATTTATATGTGTACGTCCAAGCATAAAGGGACATCTTGTCGGTTTTAGTTTTTCGAGATACAGCCGTATTTCGAAGTTCGGGTCAAAATTACCGAAATTGGGATTTTTAGCGATTATTGTAGAGGCAACCCTACTCTATTATTTCCCGTTTACCTCACCTCCCTAGCTCATCCCCTCCCCCCGCAATATCGATTTGAATGAAACGGTAGGAAGGGACCATGTTGTCGGTTGAAAATTTTTTCATCTTTTTTCATCGAAAATAAATTAAAAATGTGGTAATCACTAGGGTGGAACGTATTTTGGTTTTTTTCGAAAATCGATGACCCTTAGGCAAAAAAAGTTTTCAAATGGTCCTAAAAGAATGCTCAAAAATTTCAACCTTCTAGGTTAATATTACCTTCCCATATGGGGTCAAAGTTTTAAAATTTTGATGTTTTATTCGTTATTTCGAAAAAATTATTTTTATGCCAAATAATTTTGGTTTCGAGATATTCTTTTTGTATTCCCATCCTAAAATCATAAAAAAATTATTTATGCAATTTTTTTCAATTTTTAGGGGTTCTAAAAATATTTTTATAGTTTGCTATATTGTTCATTTTTGTCCATTTTCTTTAATTATTCACGTGATAACTCATAATGACACAATAATTTTTGAATTTTGTCTTCAATTCCAAATTCCATAACAAACAAGGAATTGGGAGGGGGAGGGAGGATCATCATTCCCTTTTTAGTAGGTTGCTTACTTTCAAATCTGTATGATGAGAATGCGAAGAAAAATGATATTTTAAGAAACACGAACCGTGCTACCCATCGAACCCAGCATAAAAGCGTCAAATTCCCTACTTTGGAAAAAAAAGCTTTGCGATTAGAGGTTGTTAATACGGTTTTATGTAGTGGCGGCGCATGAGTTACCATTAATTGTAATCGCTAATCATAGTTATACCATAGATGAACGTATCTTAAAGATAGTCAGAATAAATGAGAAGCCAGATCGCTCTTTTTTTAAGTCATAAGAAGTCTCATAGATCGCGCAGCTCTCGAGTTTTGTGTAGAAAAATATTTAATTGCTTAACCCCTATATCTTTTACGATCTAGCTCAAATATGATGTACCAATATTACGCAGGACACAGGCTTACCTATCGTTGCGTTGTGTTTCATTTCACGGACAAATTTTCGTACCCGCTTACCTAGCTTTCGAATGAGATGAAAACTTTCGTTTTATTATTCCCGACGCAGCATCGTTTTATCTTGTCCGCTGCTTGAATTCTAACCGGATACTTTTCGAATACTTTAGGCGTATAGCCGTATACACAACATTTCGATTTGCCAGCAAGATATTCCGTTTGCATTATTCCATTCGCGATCGTACGAAGTCTCGTTTCTCGAAGCGAAGTCGATTTCAAAGGCAAACGTTGATTAGTGCATGCAGAATACTCGGTCGTCGGCGCGAAAAACGCCCACAGTCAAATAATACGAACTCTAAATGCGAATTTTCACGCAAAAACGAAAACAATAAAGAGCAGATTACCGCGCACATACGTATACGTACATTTCATTCGGCACGCAACTTTTACTCTAACCGAATACGACTAGAATGTAAAAACTTTCGATATTAATGAAACAAACGGTACACAAACTCCAACATGTAAGTACCCCTGACCGTGATGCAATTTATGGCAACACTTGGGCGAATTACACCCGTTCCGACCAAATTTGCGACCAGCAAGAAATAAAAGAGAATTTTCACCTCGCCCGACGCGCATATACGAGTTAATATTCTCGTCGAGCTGTAAAATAATAAATGGACCGTCGTCTATACGCGAATTCGTTAACTCGTAAATACACTCACAGTTCGTTAAACTATACGAGAATTACTCAGTCGCGATTTCGCTCAACCGCTCGGCGAAATTCCAATTGTACGAAGCTCATTTGCGCCATTCGCCTTTACACTTCTTCGACCTCAATTTTACGCCTAAATGACTTCACGTCGTAATGATCCGTCAACTTCGTAAAAACTATTCCTTAAACCGTGCTAATTTACAGCTCTAATTAAACCGAACAGCGGATCATGTTTGACGGGGTTCCTTTTTTTCATCTCGAGCTCGCTTTATATTTAATCGCGCAACCATCCTAAAGAGCTTTTTAATTTTCAAGTGTTTGATATAAATTCAAATGACGAGTCGTGAGATTCATCGCCAATGTGTTCTTGTACACATTCGCGTCGCGTAAAGAAATACCACGAAGAGTATCAATGATGAATGATGAAAAAAATCTAACAGTCGGTACCACCATCCTCTTCTGCTCCTTCCCGAAAACATGTTTGAAAAAAAAACTGAAAAAATTTCATTGCTAACTCCTTAAAATCACATTTCCCGATGCTTTTCATTTCATTCGTCGTTTTCATGAGGAAATTTTCAAACTTAAGTGGATGAAAATCTAGACCTTTCAAAGTTTCAACCGTTTCATATATACCTCACCTTTCAACTTTCATTCAATATGGAAACATTTCAAAGACAAATTGTTTCATTCAAAAGCGAAAATTTTTTCATATAAATACCCTATAACATATCAACACCTGTTTCATTACTTACGTTTCCCAAGAAGTAATTCTCGATCAAATGTAATCTCGCTTCACCAATTTTTGTGCTATTCGAAGAACCACCACACTATCACAAAAAGTTCAAATAACATAGACTTTTTAAAAAACAGATCGCGTTCACATCATCACATCAAGTTAAAAATACTCTAGATTTAATTTCCAAAATCCAAAACGTTATTCTTCCAAAAAAGTCGTTTTTAATTTCTTTTGATGCGGTACCTCTATACACTAAAATACCCTTAACAGAGTGCAAAGCTATTGTGTATGATCTTGTCTATTCCTCACACCTCCACCCTTTACAAAAAAGAGGAATTTATGACTCTTATCACTCTGATCTTCGATAATAATTTTTGTAATTTAATAAAAAATTCTACAAGTTTACTGATGGTTTCCAAATGGGTTCTTCCATTGCCACGCTTATGGCAGAAATTTTCATGAGCCATCTGGGAAAACATCATTATGTCACAAGTGGACTTTTCTAAGTACGAATCCTTCTGGTATGGATATGTTGACAGGGCTGCAAAACCGAAAAAATATTGGTTTCGGTTCCGGTTCTAGTTCTCAAATATTGGTTCTGGTTTTGGTTTTGGTTTCGGTTCTACAACTTCAGTTTTGATTCTGGTTCTGGTTTCATGATTTCGGTTCCGGTTCTTATCGGTTCCAAAGAAAAAAAGGTGTGACCTATCAAAATACTCCATTTTTCAAACCTAATCAGGCGGAAGTATTGAAACAAAAACTTGACAAATAATATTATTGAAAAATGGTTATGTAAATAATGGTAATGAAAATACTCCATTTTCCAAACATAATCAGGGTGAAGGAAGTATTGAAATCAAAACTTGAAAAATAATATTATTGAAAAATGGTTATGTAAGTTGTAATGAATAAGTGTAAATTTATAATAGTATATTATGAAATCAGAGAAATAATGTGATTTTTGACGAATTTTGAGGTTTGTTTGCCGGGCGAAGTGAGGGAAATAAGGAAATAACTCAAAATCTTAATATTATTATCCTAATACGAATCAAATAATCAATATTCTTATCAAATCATGCTTTAAACACTATCACAGAATTTTCCATTGTACGCAGATGGACGATTTTACAGATTATAATTTAAAGACTGGACCAATATACCTATAGGTAGAGAACACGGCTATTGGCAATGGCGGAGTATGAAACTCTTCTAGAACCAGAACCACTACATTTTCATATTGGTTCTGGTTCCGGTTCCGGTTCTGCAGTAAAAATTGTGGTTCCGGTTCCGGTTCCAGCTTGAGTACCAATTTCAAGATATTGGTTCTGGTTCCGCCTCCGGTTCCAAAATTTTATCGGTTTTATCGGTTCTTGGTTCCGGTTTGGTTCCGGTTCCAATCGATTTTGCAGCCCTGTAATGTTGATGATATACTGTGCCTTTGAATTGAATCACTTGAGGATCTTAAAGTTTTTCATGACCAAATTAATAACTTCTATGACCCCAAAAAATTTACGATTGAGATAGGTGGAGATGATATTAATTTTCTTGACCTAAATATTCGAAAAAGTGATAAATTTCAATTTGACATCTTTAGAAAACCAATCTATTCTGACATCTTGATTCATAATACCTCCATAAGTCATCATCAACATCGCTTAGCTGGTATTAGGCAACTAATATAAAGATTACATAATGCTCCTCTTCCACCCAAATCATTTCAAAAGGAACTTAACATCATTAAACAAATATCCAAAAATAATGGATTTAACGATAATATTGTAATAAATATGTTTAACAAAATTAAATTTAAAAAAACTATGAATTTAGTATCCACTCTTACTCCTCAAAGACGTGATTTAATTATTTTGGACTTATTACAGAAAAAGTCAGCAAAATTATCAAAAAAAGAATGCACTGACATAGGTATTGCTTTAACTACTAATAATAACACAGGTAAACATTTCCTTAGTAATAATGATAAAATCCCTCTTATAGAAAAACGTAGTGTGTATATGTTAAAATGTAAATCGTGTGATGCTGGTCAGACCGGTAGGAGCTTCAAAACCAGATTTTTAGAACATAAAAAAACGTGGAAAAATGGTAAACATAACGTTTTCACTTTTGCTGATCATTTGATAACTGAAAACCATTTTTGCGATTTCTACCAAAATTTTCAAATTTTATATATACAATATAAAGGAAAGAGACTTCAGGCTGCGGAGGAATTTTTTATACAGAAACATCGTCATTTAAATTATAACAATTAACGATGTCATTCCTCCTACGTCGTCTTTTTAAAAAAACATAGTTAGTAAGCACTTTTAGTACGCACATTTTTCATTCTGTATCTACACCTGATGATGGCACCAAGTATCGAAACATGTTGTGTATGATTATAATGTAATTTTTTTAAAACAAATACACGTTAATTTTTGTCGGTTTTTGTAAGTGATATTCTATTAATGCTAATTATCGAACCGCAAACAGTGATAAACTTATTGAAATAACATAAAATTAATTAACAATAGGATACTTCCTTGAAATCATAGCGATGAAGTATTTTGAACGAAAAATTTATGCTCATAAGACTCGTATCGTCGTATGATAGTAGAACTATCGGGCAACACATTTTCCCTGGGTAAAGAATGCTAGGGCTTTTTACAGAAAAAAGGACATTATTTTCGTTTTGAAAATAATTTTTCATTTTCAAGCTGGCTTCCATTTCATTTTCATTGCATTACTATTAAATTTCCTTTCCACGTTCTCTTTCTGTATATTTTCGATTATGTTTCCATTTTCCTGACGTTATGACGATAGAACGTATTTTAAACAAGCATAAAACAACTCCTATAACCACAAATTTTGAATCAAATTCGCTTCAACACCACTATTAGTATATACCTTCATTGTACCATTATGCTTGGTGCAATTTTCTTATCATTAGTTGAAACGCAGCCAAAGGTTTCCACGTTCGATAGTTTATTGTACTTTTTTAAAGTCGATATCAGTAATTTCGAAAAACTTCTGCGTATTTCTCTCCATTTGCCAAGTTTTTATCGAAGTTCATGCACCTTTTTACTTAATGAAAATTTTCACTTTCAGTTTATCGTTAAACGAAAAAAGCATCGAAAATAAAGCTGAAAATTAATTGAATACACAAGTTTCCAAGAACGATTAATTCTCGCTCAAGTTTCGATGGCTAGATCCAGAGTATCGATTAAATGTAATACGATAAGTATAAGAATACGCCTAAGCAGACGAAGCGTATTGCCCTTGAGCCTGGGTTCCTGAGAGGGACTGGAAATCCAAATTTGAGGTTTTATAACTTTTTACAACCTTAATTAGATTAGTTTAAATTAATTTTTGATTTTTTTTTTCAACTCAAATTTTCATAGCATTAAAAATATAAATATACATGTATAATTATATAGAAAAGCGCAGCCCAAAAATTAGTTTTGCCTCAGAGCTAATTGTGGCTCCCTCCAACCCTGAGTACGTCTCAGGTACTCGGTCAGTTTCATATATTTATCAATACAAAACATAAATAATTTGTGACTCACAAATGATTCATCTCTCATTATACACCGAACGAGCTGAAAATAAACCTTATTTACGATTACGGTGCAAAGTCAAGTTCACGAGCTTACGTTGTTTATGTATTCGCGCCAAATGTTACGATTTCGCATCATCGACGCATCGACGATACGCCGCGTTTCAACACGTAAATAAGGCGGCGGCGCGCATCGAAATAAATACATTTAGATAACGAGCAAGCCGCAAAACCGAGGCAATATTTTCCATCAGAATGTAAACGAAAGGTACGTCGAAAATAACAATAATGCAGCATCGCAACCGTAGGAAATTTTTCTCCTCAAGCTGTATCCATTCGTAATACGTACACTAGAAAAGATCATGAGCACGTGATGTCACGTGTAATGGTAACGTCGAGAATCGTATTAAAATCTAATACAATATGCCGTCAACGTGTCGGAATACATAATCCCAACTATATTAGAAATAAAACGAAAAACGTGGAATATATAATATTCGCTGATCAAATGTCAACCGATCTGATTTCTAGTGTAGGTTTTCCTACTAATACGGCGGTACACGCGCGTGCTTACGCATTGCAAATTTAATACGACCATTTTAAACTTGCATTTTGAGAAACCATCGAATTAAAAAATTAATTACGCCAGGCCGAAGCTTTTTTCAATTAATATATATCGATGCTATTGATTTCGAGGAAAAGGTTGTTTGAAAATATTAGTATTTTTTTTTCAATTTTTTACTCCATCGGTATAATACGTACAGCGAAGAATGGAAAAAAAATCTCATTGCTTTTTTAATTAAAGTGTTGCCTAAAGCTCGCTTCATAAATCGATCCGCTATTCGAATAATTTTTTCATTTTGACAAGCGAACTGTTTCTTCGGCTGATTTTTTTTTTACAGCTTTACGAATTCCAAAAGCGAGCATTCTGTGCAATCTTCTACATAGCACGAAACTGTGTATGTATATTTTGCATTTTATTGTACGTACTATCCGCTTGTACTTTTGAAACCAGTGTGACGAGACTGGAATAAAAATTTTGTGATGCCATCGGCTCGAGGGAACGCTTAGGATCGGCGAAAGATCTGTGTATTTTAACGTAAATAAAGCTAAAACATAAATGTTATAAAATAGATCTCGAAGAAGGCATCTTTTGAAACCGAAAATTAATGAAAAGAACAACATGAAGAACGAACTGAAGGGAAATTAAATATTTTCATTAGAAAGCACGCTACAACCAAAAAATAACATGCACCCTCCCCGCCTCCTTCAGAAGCAGTGGAAATTAGCTAGCTTTTTTGTGACAGTACTTCCTCGTCTGAAGCATTCTCAATCGACAAACTTTGATCGTGTGATGAGTCGTAACTCGTTGATTCAAAAATAATAACTTGATGAGTATTTTAAATTATAGCAGATACATTTTAATATGTTTTTATGAATAACATTGCAGTAATTTGGCATAACGCTCAATCACTGATTGGAATTAATAGAAATGCAACCGGTTCGGCTTAACAATCAACGCCTCGATAGCTATGAATTCAACTTGAATAATGAAGATGTTTCTTGACTGCTAAGACCAACTTGAGATAGTCAAATTGAGATTATTTATAATTGTTACCAACGGGTTAATGATTGATGTGAAATGATAGCATGGTAGTATGAGACGATTACGTTTATTGTAGTTGAGGATGGAGTCCAACGGGAATCCTCTTCGAGTAAGCGCGTATTGGTTAAAACAAATTATATGCGCTGTGCGTGCGGTGACTACCGAATAGCCATAACCTTATGTAATACTTCGCACACTAGATTATCTGCGAGAAGCAGTTGGAAACCGAAGCAGTACATAATTATTATTCTGTAAGGATAAAAAATTGGCGAAATTGTGTTACTAATGTTGCATATTTTAAAAGAAAGAGTGTGTTTTCATAGTTGTCTGATTTAGGGAAAACAATGTTTGTATTTATTACAAGCGTTCGGTTTGAAAAGGGTAACAATCATTTAAATTAGGATTGATATTTTTCTCGGTATTTCTACTTCTTCTCTTTTCCTTTATGATTTATCGCAGTCTTGATCGTGATGATTTATCGTTCGGAAGGTTCCTTTGTTGGTCAGTTTGTAGTAGAAGAAAATAAAAGAAAAAAATTGATACAAGCTAGCACTTTTTGTTTTCAAATGACCAGGGCTTTAGTCTTCAAAATGATCTACCAATCCACATCTACGTTTGTAGGAAAGATACGAGTATGGAATGCAACATACTAAAAATTTTTGTAAAATCGATCAACTTGATTTCGCAACAAAAGTTTCATTTCAACAAATATCCCCTCTTCGGTAGCTCTAGGTATAGAGACGGAATGTCGTTTGGTTTCACAGACCAATACGTGTAGAGTTTAGACTTCTCAGATTATTTATGGTTTCAGTATCTTGGTTACGAATTGATTATTTTAGGAGTGAAGCCAATATATGCGTCGATGGGGAGCAGGAGAATAGTGAGTTCCTGGATGGACTTCTGGTTGTAACAGCATCAACAGCCTTGATGGAAACAGCGTCCAGGGAAATGGGAGAGCCACAGCCCCCAGTGCAAGGAGCCCAGCAAGAGGGTGTAAAATCACCCACTGTCGTCTTCGAAACACGGCAGCAGTGTCCCCCAGCCCGGCAGCGTCTCCAACAGCAGTTAACTTTTCCTCAAAATCATTTACCATTCAATTAGCCCGGTACGTTATTTTTACAATTTTTGTATTACATCAATTTACTTGAACTTAATTTTATTTGGGTTATAACGGTTATTTTTAGAGTGGAAGATATTGAAGCCTTCGTCGATATCGGTGTCGAGGTGGAGGTGGATAGTGGGCTCAATATTCATGATTTTTCATCTTCCAATGATGTTGTATGGGAGTTTAATGTCGACGGAGAAGCGACCGGAATAGGCAAAGATCATGGTATGTTGGAGCGTGAAGAGAACACCGTAGCTCAGGGAGATGAAGACCCATCGCCAGCAATCTGTGCAACAGCAGCTGAGTCACCGGACGAAGTCCTACCCTAGAGAGAGGCGCCCCATCTCCGTTACCAACATATACTTTAGACATGTAAGTTGAATTAATTCTTTTCATGCCATCATATTTTGCACAGCGTAATACCTTATTTTTTTTTATTCTATTAGTTCAAATATGTGTGTATTGACAATCATGGATTACATGGAGTTGCAGGAAAGGGCAAAAAACTCGGAAAGACTAAAGGAAGAGGCAGCCAAATTATGAAGAGAGTTGGAGAAGGCAACAAATGTCATTAGATCTCAAAAACATCATCGCTTACCACCTCCCCCGCCTCCAACGTATCCGACACGCTTGTCGACACCTCCGCAGCTGCAATCACGTCCGACATCATCGCCGATGCGCCCAAGCACAACATCAGCGGCGAAGTCGTTCTGTCAAGGAGTAACTTGGTAGCCCAGTTTCGCACTAGGTAACATCATGGACGAATGTTAGGCCCTATCAATTACCAAGGGTAGGAAATCAAGGAGCTCTATCATTTCGTTCGCAAGGAACGAAACGGCCGTTGTACGATTGCGGTCGTCAGGGTGGGCCTGGCGATGAGCGCAACGCAGAAGGTTATGTTCCGCCAGAAACCACTCCGTCCGACAGCGATTCCTCTCCAAAGGCCACTTCTTCTTGTTTTGAAGACCATAACTCTTGCTTCTGTTCTTGAATTCTCCAATTTTTTCAGATTAAACAAGTCACATAGTATTAAATTTCTCCTGCACATTCGTTCACATAAATGAATCAAACCATTCATCCTTCGCTGCATATATGTAATATAGAATACATTCAAGAGTGATATTATGGCTCTTGTTTAGTCCATGAATTTTGAAAAAAAGTGAGAGTTTAGATCCTCATTTTGTCACGAAAGGTACGTTTCTTGATAAAAATGTGGCAATGATGCTTCGAGTATTTGGTACAAAATCGTTCAAGGGCAATTTCATCCATTTTATCCACCTATGCCATTCGTTATTTATCGTGAAACCCCTACGAAGAAGAAAAAAAAAACTAAGGAAATCAGATCTCTTATACCCGTAGCACATAATACCCCATTTAAAAAATCTATAAGCGGAATTCCGTATTGGTATCACTCGTAAACGAGATTTTATTCTATACAACTTTCATTTTACAGGCCCCTTGTCTATAATAAAAAATTTTCCGCCTAAAAGCACATTTACGGGAGCCATATTCTGTTTGGATACGGGTGCGTTTACGTAGTGTAAATTTATAATTCGCTACGGACTAGTAAACTAGCCTTGGCTTTTTAAAACCATTTGCTAACTAATAAATCGCTATCGAACGAATAAGAAACATGATATCTCATACAGAAAACTGTCTCCGCTAGTTCTTTCACAAGGCTGCAAAAAATTTCCAAATTTACCGAGTCACACGGAGTGCAAATAGGCTGCATAGGATATTTTATCAGACGGCGAAAACCCAGGGGTGTCACGGTGAATGGTCTGGTATGTCGAGACAGTAGCAGAGCGACATATTAGCCCCGAATCGTTTTTCTTCGTATTTCTCCGAGCGAATCAAAATTCTTGTACTGAAAATTTTCTTCTCTTCGGGGACCTATAAAGAAATTTTTTTCCAAGCCCACCGACGTCTATAATCCGAATAGTTTCACGTACAGTCGTATACACCCCCGTGCGTTCTATATGCTCTAACCTCGCAAATCTTTTCTAATTGTTGGAAAATTTCACGTATACGTAGGTTCGCGACTCCGCGTAACTAAGAATAAATCATCGAACCAGCAGGTCGCGTATACCGCCTCCTTTCCGTACTAATGAACTGCTCAGCACGCTAGCTTTTTAAAAATGAGTTATACTCGCGTTTTTATTTTACCACCGCGCAGTAGGTATACGGGAAATGATGAAAGTATGTCAACCACCAACGCGATAAAATTTTCATTTTTCGGCGCCGGGAAAAATATATTCTCTACGCTTTTCCAGTACGGTGAAAAAAACATGAACATCTCCGTAACGTAATGCTTTCAATTTACTAATTAAATACGCGATTTCTGAGGCGGTAAAATTAAACATTAAAAGTACCTACGACAATACCGCATAGTAGCCGTAATAAAAACATTAACTGGCGGTTATTCCTAAAACGATAAATAATATTAGTCCCAGCAGGTTCGATATATGAAGACCGAATTAGCGCTCATAAACGATATACGACCTTAGCTATAAAACTAAAGGAATTACCTTCACGTTTTTAATTAACGCAACGACGCGACGCGCACAACTTTATCTCTTCCAATGCAAACCCGCCAACAAAAAACCCCAATTTTTTATTATTAGTTTTGCCAGGGATAATTTTTTTATATCATGTGTTCTAATGATCTTCGCATAAGAATTACTACATTTCGCCAAAAATCATTATGCTGTAACGTGCCAAAGTATCACAATTTTTAGTTCTTTCGTTCTAAATTCCACCTGAATGGAATCTCAGGAAAATATGAGTCATTGAGTTTTGCCTTCGTAGGCAAAAGAAAATAAGAATAAAATATAAGGGAATGGAGATAAGCTAAGTAAACGAAAAAAAAAAGCAAAAAGTTAGACTATTCTTCCATTCTGTACGGCAGCGCCAAACCATCTATTTTAAAAAAGCTTGACTTCATCCAAAATTCAGCGCTTCGGTTAATAACAGGAGCTCTATACACCAGCCCTATTCCCAGTCTCCACGTAGAAGCAGATATCATGCCGTTAAAATCTAGAAGATCGCTTCTCACTATGAAATATCAACTCCAATTATTCTGCCGTCCAACCAACCCAACTTTCAAAAACACAATAAACCCCAGTTATTACCAAATTTACTCTGTAAAAAAAAAACATTCCAAAGCCGCCAGGAATACGCTGCAAAATTGAATTTGAAAAAATAGACTTCCAATACCCGCAAAACATCCCAGACCCGATCGAGGTGAAAAGTATTTTCACTAAATTTAATAAAGCCGTTACTGAAGAGTGGCAGAAGGAATGGAGCTCACTTCACCGCAATTCTAAACTTTTCCACGTAAAACCTGAAGTTAAAGACTGGATGGTAGCGTATAGAGAGAATCGTCGCGAGGAAACTGCACTGGCACGGGTACGAATTGGTCACTGTAATTTAACC
Organism: Phenacoccus solenopsis; assembly: GCA_009761765.1. Classification (NCBI taxonomy): domain Eukaryota; kingdom Metazoa; phylum Arthropoda; class Insecta; order Hemiptera; family Pseudococcidae; genus Phenacoccus; species Phenacoccus solenopsis. Next base: position 23,522,434 of record CM019753.1, on the reverse strand, counting down.
CATGCGCACCTATTGAACAAATCTGACCCTCCAATCTGCGATTCCTGTAATGTCCAAGTTTCTGTACAACACCTTTTAACAGAATGTGGTTCGTACCTAAATCAACGCCAGATTCACTTCGGAAGGACAAACGTACGACTAAATGACATCCTCACAGATGACGAAGAAATCACTGTGAAACTAATCTCGTTCCTTCGGGCTACAGAATTACTGCCATTAATTTAACTTATGCATAGTATCTATTTTTGCTGTATTCACCCTAAATTGTAAAAATTATGAAATTGCGGTCGCAAATGACCTCTGTTGTAGAGCGACCTAAAATAAAATAAATTAAAAAAAAAAAATATCATCAACCTTTTGTCTTTCCTCAAGTCATCGAAACTGTAAAATAGTTCAATAAATTTTTCGTACGCGCCTCTTGCCCTGAGCTGTACAGTGTTCATGGCGCAAAAAGAAGAAAAAAAATTGTTTGAAAATAAAAATGAAAGAATCCAAAAGAAGAAGGAATTCAAAAATAAAAGATATTGAAAAACTGAAAATGTCCACTAAAAATGTCATAACTGAAAGAAACACGAAGAAACAGAAAAATATCGTGTAACTGAAAAAAAAATTCAAAAGTGAAAGGTGTTCAAAAACTGAAAGGAATTTCAGCGGTAGAAAATTATCAAAAAAGGAAAACGTCCACTGAAAATTCCAGAAATAAAAAACATGGAAAATGGCATTTCTAATAAATTTTTTCAATTGATGAAAAAAAATGTGTAAAAATCGAGAGAACTTTCGTAGTGAATGAACACGAAGAAGTGTCTAAAAATTTATAAAAAAATATTCAAAATTAAAGAAGTGTGCAAAAGATGAAAAACATAAAAGAATAAATTGTGTCCAAAAAATAAAATTTCAAGACATATAATCGTTCACCTATACTATTATCAAAACGATGGGTTTTTTCCAAGGCTGAAAACCCCCCACTAAAAAAAGTAGGCAGCACACAAAGAAAAGTTGGCTGAGGAATAATTTAGCTGTAATTTTGAATCGCACGCAAAAAATACACGAACAAAGCCAGGGACCAATTCGGTTTCATTCCAAGTGCGTTATTTTCTTAACACAATACATTACACAAAGCGGAATAATACTAAACTTTCTTCATTTTCGGGCAACTACCGAGTAGCGTGCGAGAGGAAAGAACTTCTTATTGAAATTTCACCTTTGAATATACCAAAGAATAACCCGGAGTATAATTCTTCTCACCGGTATTCGAACAATGTAAATTTTTATTCATCAAAAGTACACCCTAACTGGCATAAATAAGGTTGCATTTCATCATAAAAATGTTCGTACTTGGAGCGCGGTTGAATTCAAATAAAGTGAGATTTATCGTCCTCTCAATCAAATCGAATATACCGAGAGATTTTTCATTACGCGTCGCACTCGTCTTCACCTCCGAGAGCAATACTCGTAATTTCGAATTTGGAGCACGCCGCTAATGATTCTGAGTTCATCGAGAAAAAAAAAACAAACACATCATGCATAAACATGCGTCGCGACTAATGAATCCCAATCACGTACGTATACAAAACACATTACGAGGGTGTAGCGTTACAGATTTTTCCGACCATATCCCATTTCCCCATATACCTTGGCGACATTTGGAAACACCTTTCCACCAACGTCAAACTGAACTCAACACAGGCGAGGTCGTTTTGGCGATAACCTGAATAACCTCGCGATCGTTTGCTTGCGGGTACCTTGATACCGCTAAATTTTAAAACATACTTAACCACAGATGTGGTGGATTGGTGGCACAGCCTACATATAATCGAACTACTCCCAGCGCGAATTTTCCGCCGCTTATTCCCGTTCAAATGAATTCGCCTACGCTTACTCTCCCGAGTACCTGCTTTGCTTTTCCAGCAACATTTTTCCTCTGTAACGTTTCTACGCCATTGACTTGAAATAGATTACACTTTTCGTTGTTTGCGCTATTCGAGTATAAATATCTGATTTGGTTTAGTATCGAGCTTTCATTTTATTCTCGAATCAACTCTGTTTACACGTCAATTCCTAACACAATGAGGGTAATCAATCCGATGATATTTATAGAACAGATATATCGGTCAGATCAATCGTAAACATGCGGTTATTTTTAATATTTCTGGACTACTTTTCAAATTTCTAAATTTAGAAACATTTTAGTCACAGAGGTCAATACTTTTTTTCGAACATAGAAATAAATCTTTTTAAATCTTTCAGCATTCAAGACTTTTATGAGATTTTTCAATATTTATATGACAAGAATATCATTCATGGTTGCTAATGAAACAACGTGCTACACCTTTCAAAATTACTAAAAAAAAAAAAATGATAAGCAATTTTCATCTTACAGGATTGTCTAAAGCATACACTATATAAATGATAAGGTTCATAACATTAATTCTGAATTTAATAAAAAATTATATCCGATCAAGGTTATATATAATTGCCAACAACTGCAGTAAAAAATAGTTATTTTTAAAATGGGCAAAATAACCATGTTCCAATTTTTTCACATGAATTTTTAATAACTATGAGAACTGTATAATAATATTCGTTGTAGTATACATTATAATATATGCGTAAAATTTGATCGACGAAAGTTGAATTAGTAATTGCAATAAGATGATCGTTCATGATTTTTGTTCACTCAGTCTATACAAATCACTATTACAATTATTGAGAGCGTAGGACATTCGATCTCTAAGACATTTGTTCACTCAACATATTCTAAAGGGCATCATATTCATATATTCTCTACAACACTCAAAGGCTACATCATTTGTTCTTCATAGCAATTCTTTGTAACGCCATACATTGATCATGGCAATTTGTTTGTCCTGACATTTTTGTTCTCAACGATATTTGTTCGTTACAAAAAAATTAATTGTTCGCTACACAGAGAGCGTCACATGTTCCCTTTCGCAATAAACTGATCACAACGTCATTTCTTCACTATAGAAATTGGTCATTATGGCAATTGTTCGTGACATTATTTGCTTGTTACGACATTTGCTCATTACATGAAAATTAATTATTTGAAAGTTACAAACAGGCCTGACATTAGTTTGCCAAACATAAAGACAAAGGGAATCATATATTCAGAACGACACTTGATCGCTGTGTTACTTGTTCACTATGGTAACTGATCGCTACATCATTTGCTCGCCATGGCAATCATTCACACGACATTTATTCGCTAACATATTTGTTCGCTACATGAAAATAAAAAAAATTATTTAACCGTTATAAACAGACTTAAGGCTATATTCTTTGTTTACATTTTGACAAGAAGAGGTTCGTTTTGAACGTCAACTTCAATCGGTTATTTCTCCCTGAAAACGCGATATAATTCATTCCGATCAGTTTTATTTCGTTTATTAATCTTTTAAGAAGACCTGACTTTTGAGATCTTTTCGAATATTTCCTTTCCTTTTGATTTAAAAAGAGTTAAGTGGGTGAGAATTCGCGAGATATGGGAAAATTTTAAACGTCAATTACTCGTTTTACAAATGACGTATCGAAAATTTGTTGAAATACAGGTCTTAGTCTAATTCTAAAGAAGGTATTTAAAAAAGGAAATTGGAAAAAAGTTGAATTTCTATCCAGAAAAAACTAATCAAAAATTGGAAATTTTTGTTGGAATTGGTCGAAATCGTTCGCTATAGGTTCAACTCTTTAGCGTATTCAGATCTTGAACGATCATTAAAATCGCACAAGCTCGTTCAAAAACGTCTCATCAAAATGTAAACATGAAGTATCCCTTTAACATTTGATTGCTAAGACATTTGTTCGCTAAACAGAAGGCGTCATAGCAACGCGTCTTAGCAACGCGTCATAGTATATTCGCTATGACAACTGATCGCTACGTCATTCGTTCACTATAGGAATTGTTTGCTACGACAACTGTTCGCTACGCAATTTATTAGCCACGTCACTTGTTTCACATGTAGTCATGCAATTTATTCGCTACCACATTTGTTTGTTATGGAACGACTCTTTGAGGTAATTATTTTAAAATGAATTGAGAGACATGACATTTCATTAAATCGTGACATCGCTTTCAAAAAAGTCATACTTGAAAAATCAAATTACAGCAAACTATCAACCAAACGCTATAATTTTTTTATAAATTTGAAAAAATAAACCTATTCACATTGAAATTAATGTTAATTTGCCTATACTAATTGATATGGTATTTTTACATTTAACCGCTCCAATACTATACATCCTAAATCAAAATGTAGTGGGTTGAAATGAAGTTCTAAAATTGTCAGTTTCTGTTTCACATGACAATAAGTATATGTGTGTCCAAATAATTAACCAGATTTTTTTTTTCTGTAAACGAAGAGCTGCCAGTGGCTGACGAAGATGAAGTAGAAAACGATCTCTTTGATCTGTTTTCCTCATTATTTTCGGAATTCGCTTCTTGTGATTTAGTTTTGGTCACCCATTTAAGTAACATTTTGAAATATTTTAGAGAATTGCTAATTCAAAACATTTAGTAGAAAAATTAATTTTCAATTTTACGATCGCCATAGGCTAATAATGGATAAAATGATGCAATCGATGCAACAAATTCATCAGTGTGGCCAGTTAAGGAGACATGTAAAATTTTTGTTTTCGCAGGACTAAATTTTATTTACTTTTGGTCATTTCTGGAGAAGGTGCCGAGCACCGTCTTGATTTTCTTGAAAATTCTTGAGACGGGCCTGAGCACCAGTGGCATCCCCTATGAGAACAGCCCTGGAAAGCTGACACTTTGTATATGCGTTGTTGGAGACTAGAATATCACCTGAACAATCTTCAATTAAATACTTAGTTCTAGTAAAGCGACAGATTTGACCATGATGAGGAATGCATTCATTATACCCATTAAAGTATACTTTTAATACTTGATTCGTAGTATAAGAACTTTTTACCACATATTTATATAAAGAAAAAAAAATGTTACAAATTTTTATCAGTCAACTGTCCTCATTTATGGTCTAAACTTGATAGAATGAAGGAATAAATGAAGTTGACAGATTTTCTCAACAAGAAAATCATTCCCTTCACCATATGACGCGGTGTCCACACGTGCCATTATGTACCTCATGCTCACTTTCATATTCTTCTGCAGCACAATTCAAGCATTCAAATTTTAAAATAAATTTAAAGAAGCGGACAGAAATTGTTTACTGTGTCAGAAGTAATATAGACTATAGATATTCATTCGTATAATAGCTTTCTAACTGGAAAAAACCCAAATGGTAAAGTTACACTATATTATAACAAGATTCGCGATTGGGAATTTTTAGGTAACGCTTTTTCACTGAAAATCAAAACTTCAGTATTGTAAAGCATTATCAAAAAAGGAAAAGAAATACGCACGAGAATATGGATCTCTTTCAATACAAAATTCTACAAACGAACGCTTTCGATAATTTTTATATTTTCGGAGATAATCAAGTCTCTTCCTTTTGCGTTATTCTTCAAAGTAACACAAATTTGGTTACATGCGTATCGCTCGCGTACGCGTAGATGGAAAATTCCTAAGGCTAGTCAACGGCGCGAAATATTCGCGACATAAAAAAAACTCCCGACACACCGCAAACGTAAAACTAGATTACTCGTTCATATCACGCCCATTTCCCAACACCGGCAAGAAATTCAAGCGTAAACTGAAATTTACGCCGTGTCTCGTTAAAATATGGTTATTATTACAAAACGCAAGATACGCTGATTTCTGGGCCGACCTCCGACACTTTATCATGCAAATGAAGGGTTTTTGAAGCCGCTGACATGACGCTCGCGCCCCCTGCAATCCGCTATACATACACTGCTATGCTACGGCCTGTTGATGTATGTTTAAAAGCGCGCGATTTATTAAATAAAAAAAAAAGAAAAAAGAAAAAACCCTCAATAAAAAAACCACACTACGCACGCACACACACCCACACACTGTAACAATGTAGAACATAAACAACCATCAATTTATCATCGTACATTGCCGCGACGCCGGTAATTTTTAAAAATTACACCTCGACGCGTTTTTTTTTTCTTTATACGCGTAAAAGTTTCAATATTAAAAATGCTGTGGTGCACTCCTGTTGTTTCGAATAATTTCGAATTTACCTTATCTCGTCTGACCTTTGGCCGACTGCATAAGAAAAGAGTTGAAGGGAGAATGACTGATGAATTGAAAATATGCTATTGGTATTTTTATTATAACTGCTTTCATTACTGTTGTGACTATGTGAAAAAAAAAATTTAATAAATTTTCACGAAGTAACTATGTGAAACTAACTTTTTTTATAATTTTTAATCCTTAAGAAATCCAAAAAATTAGAAAATTGTAAGTCCATTCTTTTCCTGAGGTAATACAAAACTGACAGGATCAAAATTTAATTTTGAATGTTTTTTTTTTTTTAGTTTAAATTTTTACTAATTCCTCTTTAGAATTTCTCATGCTACAAAATCAAAGTAAGCGATTAAAATAAAATAAATTTTCTTGGTTTGATTTATGTTTATCAAATTCAAATTCCATTATAAAAAAGAATAACTTCGTAAAATCGCTTAATAAGTTACAGTAAAGGCATTAAAACTGTGACCCAAATATCTTGGCAAATAGGCAATGGCAAAGTTATTTTAATACAAATTACTTCTCAAGCTACTACTTTTTACAACCGATCGGTTAATCATTTTTAGCAATACGAAACGTTATTACACTGTTCCATATTCTGTATACAGGGTTTCCAAACTTCGACCGTGGAAAACTAATACGTGATGATTATACTCTATAAGAAATTATAACATTCTCATAGGTTCTATGATACCTTAATTCGATAAATTAAAGAAAAATCATCATGCATCCATTCTCAGTAGAAATGCACATGAGTAAATAAATAAACAACAAAACCTAAGCAGTCATGTCGCTTTACTGCAGTTGAGTTTTTCAATTCGGAACTGTTTTCATTCGCAGATAATATTGCGAAGAAACCTTTCAAGCTCACAGACCAGAGCCTATATCCATTACCAACTCCGAAGACCCCACTTTATTCCACTCAATAATACGAAAAAAATTTCCGTTGAAATATGCAGTAGTAATTTTTGTCCACAAGAATTACAAATGTTCGTATTTTTCAAATTTTAGTTGTTTAAGGTTTCACATTTGGTCATCTATCATTTTGAATCAATTTTTCTTCAATACTGATCAAAAGTTGAGAGGTCATACTCTGATCCCCAATAGATTTAGCGAAGAGATAATATGGGAGATTCAAGAGAAATTTCGTAATTCAAAAATCCATTTCAGAAGTTATTTTCTGATCCTTCAGTAATGACTTTTCTAGGTCAACAATTTGGAGGACATGAGCGAGATTTTGTTTTTTTTTTCTCTCCAACTCCTCTTCGAATGTACTCAAGAGGCTGAAATTTAGAAATATTAGCATACACGACGTACCCATTCATGTGATATCGAAAATGAAAATTTTGAGCAATTTCTCTCCTCTTTAGTCCGTCGCAATATGCGAATGAACCGCCATTTTAAGATGAATAAAAAAAATTAAAAAAAAAATTAATTCTGCGAAATTCAACAAAAACTGTCTCCTCAAATTTTCAGCAATTTTCATCTATATTCGCCTATCAAAAAGTTAAACATTTGCCATATAATTAAAAATGATGTGAAAAGTAAAGATATGAAATCCCCTTCCCTTAATCTCTCCTAACCAAATCATGTAGGATACATTTAAAATCAAAAACTCAGCTGAAAAATTACAACAATTGCTAACAATCCCCCTTTGAATTTTAAATTAGGCTATACGAACATAATATAATCATTTATGTTTATCTCCCCACGTTTTTCAAACAAGCAAGAATTTTCATTTGAGAAAATTATTATTATTTTTTTTTTACATAGTTTTCTAAAGAACTGCCTATTTGGCATTTACTTTCCACAATAAAAAAAATAAAAAAAAATAATTGACGATGTATGACAGCTGCACCATTGTGCGAATCTATCTATCCCATATCAGTCCATACATAAATAGCATAGGTCCAGATCGGCCGCAGAACAGTAAGATAGAGGGTCCTCTTATTTTTTTATTTTTTTGAGAAAATTATAATTAAAAAAATGAATAAATAAAAAATAATCACAAGTTGTAATTTTCTCTACTTCAAGGCATCATATCACCTTCAAATTCGAGAATACGCCACACGTGCACACTTCAGTTTTTTCTTGTTATCACGATATACTATCACCACAGACTACTTTTAAAATTAAAGTTGACTGAAAAAGCTTTCAAAAAGTTTCATGACATTAAAATCGAACAAAGGTTTTGTGGTACACGAACATGATTTTTTGATACGAATTTCATTACTGAATGTCGCTAAAATTGATTATTTACAATTGAAATTACAAACGATTCGCATACCGCCAAAAATAAAGAGCAAAAAATCTTTTAAAAAAAAATTCAACATCCTGTACTTCACGACAATAAATCACTGTAACATATTTCCCCAATTTAAGTGACGCAGCAAAGCGCAATAGAACCGCAACAATATAAACTAAGAATCTTAGAACCCATTTTATTGCATTACGCCAATGAGCGATGACGCGTATTGGCGATTTCGCGAAAATGCATAAATCAATACTCCCATTCGCATTCCAACTAGCCGGCTATTTAAATAATTAGAAAACTTGCATTCCAATGCTCATCGACTGCAACAAATTACGTTATTCGTTAATTCTCACGTACGTCGTATCTCGTACACTTGTGCACCGGCATAACAAGATAGAAACGAGAATTCTATTCAATGTCGTATTCACCGTACCCCGTATAAACTTCGCTCGAATATTCAAAACAGTTCGAAATACCATTCAAAGAATTCTTTTAATTCAACGTCAAATCTATTCCAACTTCTTTCGCGTTTTACCAAATGAGAATTTTCGTCTGAAGCTTAAATACCCGAATGCTTCGCTTACTATACAAACGCTGCGTTAAGTTCGCTTAATTAATGAGGCATTTTGATTTAATGAATTGAACGTTTCACCATAGCAGCCTGGTATTCGTGTGGCATAAATTTTGATTGAAAAATAAAAACACTTTGATTTGAATTATTTCGCGCGAACGCGCCCAGTCATGATTTCGCCGGACGTGAATGAAAAATGTTTCAATATTTTCAACGACTATTCGCAACGATTTATATATTATTCATAAACCTCACGTTGGATATAGGGAATCACACAAATTATTTCTTTAAGAGTAACGAAGGAGAAGTATAAAGTAGAAATTGTTTTTCCTGCAAAAATGTAAGAATTTCAGGGAAACGTATATTTTCTGCAATTACCAAAAATGTAAATCATGACACTGAAACGCCAATCAAAAATACAAATTCTTTACCACCGAATATTCCAAATTCAGCGTTCAATCATCCAAGAAAATGTCGAAGAATTATTCCACATCTTCGGTAAATGTACGAACAGTAAATACGCCGGTAATTTAATTTCATTAATTTGTTTTGAAAACTTCATCGTCATGAAAGTCGGTATGTTGCTATGTTCAGCACGTAATACGTAAAGTTGATGTCAGTGTACAATGAAACTAATATTTACCGACTTCATAACTCCGAAGGTTTAACTTGTCACGTTGGCACGAAGAATGAAAATTCACCCCACCAGACCATATTTACTTCCGACTTTTACACCAAATTCATTTTCAATTACAAATTTCTCTTTTTAAATAGCACCACATCGAGTAAAACTTTCCCATAGTCGCCACGGTCGAGGTATTTTGAAAATTGTGAATTTCAGATGCATAATATTCAATCGTCAGTTTAATATTTCAATTCACGGTTTCGGCTTCAAAATCCATTTTACATATTATATACACAATTTATCCGAGGAAATTCGCTGTTGAAGAACGAACATCTCTGATGGCTGATTCTGTCAATAATTATACGTTTTCTCAAAGATTAAGCCTTGTAGATCTCAGAACAAATCTCTCAAAGATTTATTCAATAAATTATGCTTTCTTAGACTGTGCCCACATTGCTAGATTATTATGGTGATTCTAAAGATAAATAATTGAATAAATAAATAAATAAATAAATAAATAGGTAGGCTAGATAGCAAGATAGACAGATATGTGTAGATACTTTATAAGTAAACACAGAATTATACACTCAAAAATATATCGATGCATAGTTATAACATAAAACAATAAATTAATACATTTCATATTTGAAGTTTTGAACATCCACTCCAAATGATCTTTCATTTTTCATTTTAAAAAATTATCAATTTTGATAACACCCATTACTTAATTTTTTGTCACCATGCTTCATGAAAATATTGTCCGAGTCACAATGAAAATTACAAATCTCAATTCACCCTTCCTTAACACTTTACATTTACATGTACTTAGCTACTTACTAATCCACGATCTAGGTAATTTCATTTTCTTTCATCAACTCACCTAAAAAAAAAAATAAAAAAAATGAATATCACTATAATTAATCAAACAACTACGTTTATTATGATTTAACATTAACGAATATTGACATTATAAAATAAGGTTCAAAAAGACGAAGCAGAACCGGATACTAATTAATGTTGTCTTAAAATTTCCTTTTTCTAATGAATTACATTTTGTAACTGAAATTTGATTAAGATTCGTTGGTTATTTAAATTTTCAACTCTCCAAGAGTAAACCTCTGGAACTATATTTTACATTCCGTTAAAAATATAAACCGTAACGAAGAATTTAATGAATATTTTTATCAGGTAAATGCGAATCTGCTTCAGGGTTTTTTATCCTCGGGTTTCGAATAAAATTATGAATTAATCTTCTATGTGTTTTTATTTCCAACTACTTTAAGTGGCATATGACGGATTTATTTATCTTCAATTACATTTTAATTTTGTAAGAGAAAATTTTCGAGTTCATACAATTACGTATTTGAAGAAATTAGAATTTTGTTATTATTGGATTTCTTTTGGGGCAACAATAAACTAGTTTTCAAGTTCTGAGCTTCATAACATGAAAAGTATGAATGAAGTTCCTCAAGTGTCTTATGTGTTGTCCATTCAGTAAACATATTTGAAAAATTCTCGATATCGTAATACTGGATGATAATATTTTTCTAGTATCGAATGAGGTTGTTGAAGCAGTTGAGTGATAAAAGATTCTCTCATTGCCATAACATTCGATGTTATTAAAGGTGATAAAATAACTGTCATCCCACAATAAGATATAATAGGCAAAGAATGGCGTTCTCGTACATTACGACTTGCCTACTGTATGAACGAAAGGGTGTCAGATGGAATCATGTTCGTACATTCGATGGGATATACTACGTGGTACATACACTGTGTCTAACTGATTTCAACACCTCCAAGCGCCAAATTCTTTTCATCCACTTCTTATTTTAATTTCTTTTCACTGGATTAAGAAATTAACACGTAAATAATTGTTTCTCTATGATTTCAATCCATAATTGACAACATTATGAATGTTTTAGAATTTTTAACATTTTATTCCAGTTAATTTTGCAATACTGATTTTGGAGAACATGAATTTAAATTAATCAAATAACCAGTAAAAAATTATTTAAATCACAGAATTTGAGTAGAGTCTTGAATTATTCATTATGCCAGAATGAAGTCAAACGAAATGAAACTGGTGATATTTTTTTCATGAAAGGGAATTTTGCACGCGGAGGTGTTAAAATTAGTTAAGACACATTGTATACCTAATGCACTGCAATAGAAATAATATTTTTCGAAAATTGACAATTCTAGAATTTTGGAAATTAAAGCATCCAAATGAACAGAAAACAATTTTTGGAATCACCTAATGTTCCAAAGTTTCACTGTGGATCAAAAATTAAAAATATATTTATTATAATTTTTTTAAATTTTAAATTAAAATAATTAGTATATAAATATAAGAAAATTAATATGTTTCATAAATAAAGATAGATTCATAAATTTGGTATTATTTGAATTATAAAAAAAGATATTTGATTAATTTTAAATTTTATTATTAATAATATTATAATTATAAAAATTTTAGTTTTAATTAATTTTATTCCTTTAATTATATTCATAAAAATTTTAATTAAACCCTCAAAAAATTCCAATCTAGAAGTATAAAACTGAATTTAGAAACTGATGAGAAGTACCTTCACGAAGTTTTGTAGAAACCTGAAAATTCCATTCGAAAAAAAAAAAAATGTATAGAAATTCAGAGGTTCATCTGTTGATGGGGAAAATTTATGTATTTAATCAAGTTGAAACCTTGAATATTCAGGAATGTTTCAAAGTTCTGCAGATCTTTTTGGACTTCTGTTTCTACAATTTTCAAACTAAAGTTTATACCTGTTCATAAAAATTTTCAAAGATGGGTGGAACCTAAATGTATTGATTTTGTGTGCTGAGTTTTTTTTTTTAAATATCTTTATTTTTAGTCGCTCAGACTGTAAGCGTACAACCACAAGCAGTACGCACAGGGGCACTTTTTTTTTCGAATAAGTGAGAGTTGGTCAATAGTGTGTGTCCCAATCGTAGTCTGGCCAAAATCACTTCTTCTTTACGACTTTTTCTATATGCAGTGTCCCACCTAGCTACTTGTGGCTTTGCTGCATATAGTTTAGTGTGGTTGAATATGGTGTCCCACTCTGTCTGCCATGTAAGTTGTATGTATTCGTCGATGACTTTTAGTTTTTGCTTGATAGAGGTGTTTGCTTCCAAACTGAGGGTATCCAGCGTTGATAGGTTTAGAGGTATTTTTGTTATTATATTTATTTATGTAGTTGGGTTGTAACTTCATATTTTGTTTGACAATATATTTTAGAGTGAGCATTTTCCTACGCAGTTGGGGGGGGGGGGAATATAGGCTTCGACGTGTAAGCTAGGTATCGGGGTTGTATATACCGCACCTATGATAAGCCTAAGGGCTGTATTCTGCATAACGTCTATTTTTTTTTAAATCTGAGGTCTTGCACTGTCATATAATATAGAACCATAATCTAATTTTGTCGGTATTAAGGATTTATATAGTAGTTCTAAAGATTTACGGTCAGCTCCCCATTTCGTGTGAGAGACCATTTTCAGGATGTTTAATGCTTGCGCGCAATTTGTCTTGAGTTTTGTTATGTGCTCAGTCCATGTGTTTTTTTTAATATGACTATTGTATGATTGGAGATGCTGTTAGAAATATCCAAAGTATAGTGATCTTCGTTGTGATATGTAGAAAATAGGTAGAAATGTCGTCCACAAAAGGAGTTTTTCTGTTCAGTCTATGAGCGCGTGTGTTCTCATATGGTCGTGTTCCATTAACATATCATATCGGCCGTAGAGAGTGGAATCAGTCGCTCTTTCCACGCTATTACGCGCACATATCGCGACAAACTCAACGCCTATCATCTAGACTTTCATTATTAGCATGCAAATATCACATGAAAATGGAAATTCATACTCATACTTGTTGAAGCAATGAAACTGAATTATTTATGGTTGGCACCTATTCACGAACATTATTTGAAATAGGTAATATTCGGTATCACTTGACCTCGAGTCTAGAGCAATTCAAAGCCTTGGCTTCACAGCCATCATAGAAACTGGCTCTAAATACACCTTTTTTGAAGTACAAGATTAACAACTTGGGCCTGCAGTATCTACATGCACATACTACCCACATTATTAGCCATCAAAATTTGAAATAAAAATTTTGAAAAAGAGGGAGTAACAAAAGGCATCTTAATTAAATCGTTGCATCTATTATTAGCCCATTCAATATTCATAAACCTCATTCAACTTACATTTCTCAATGGGTAATAATCACTAAAATCATAAATCATACCTTGATGACATGAGTTACAATATAGAGAATTATACAAAGAATTTTATCCTCTTTTCTAATACTTCACTGAATAAAATCTCCAACAATCGAAAAATATCAATTTCATAATCTATATGACACCTTGAAACACAAATATGAATACATTATATACCGATGTACTCTATGACCGCAAAAGAATCCTACCAAGTATCTCCTTGGGGAGACAAATACCGAGAGAAAAAGTCATTAATTACGCCATAACATACCCTTAAAATGAAGGGAAAGGGAGACGACATAACGTCATTACAGTGACAAATGTTTAGAAAATTACACAAATCGACTTAGTCTTGTATTCTTATTCGAAATCTCGCCGCATCTCTACATAAAGAAAACATCCATCAGTACGCAGCACGTTTCGTTGAATAATTTTTCGATCGAATCGAATATTCGCATCTCCTATACCCACGCAGCAACCGATGAAAAATCCAGATATATTTATCCAACGTGTTAGCGGTATTTTTCAAAGCTTCATTAGCCCACATACGGTACCCGCGCGGCAATGATATAGGCTCGTTAGATGATTAGATTACTACAATTTACTAGCTGGAAAAAGTTCCTTCAAGGTTGACTGTCAACCGAATCTCGAAATCGCGAACTCGGCATTTCCATTTATGTAAAAATTATAACCCTTGTCAACATCTATACGGTTATGTGAATTTATTAATTTGAAAATCAAACGCACGCGATATGAGGAAAAACGAGTCCACCGAGCCCATAGTCAATCGGCCAAATAAAGTCTGGGATAGGCCATTCAAGCGTAACTGGCTAAGGTGAAGCCGCGTAACGTCCGAATCATATTGTAATTTTCTCCTACGAATAATTTATCGATATCTTTAAATGGAAATTAAACGACTAAACGTAGGAGTGTTGAGAAAAAATAACGTAGAACGCGAATTTCTCGCCGAATGTTGGGGGCGTAGGCGCGTGTAAAAATTCAGGTACGGCTGCGGGCATTCCTAGCGATATCCGTCATCGGAAATATTCGCCGGCGATTAGAGTTATGCCAAAATTCGTTCAACTATTTTAATTGATTTCCATTACGCGTACGTAATTCGGGTTTCGGGTCTCGTAATTACGGCCAACTTTATCGCCTCGAGTAATATCCGAATGGATAAATTATAACAATTTTTTCCCCTCCTATCGGCAAATTTTTGTATTCGAATAGTTGGGGAATTTTTCACGACCGTAGTTCGAATTCGTATTGGCGTCTCGTTTATTTGACGCGCTTCCAAAATTCGCGTTACGTCGTAAATGAGAAAACAAATAAAAGTCGTAAGCAGCCGAGTTGCATTACCGGAGTTGAATTTTTAACGAGGTTTCGTAATAACTTACAAGATAATGTTGTTGAGCTCTTTACACTCACACCCAGTACCGAGGATACTTAACTTCCTATTCTTTCCAAAACCATTTAAGAAGTCTTTTTCAAGACATGAAATACTTCTTCATCACAGAAATCATAAGAGTTTATATTTATCAAATTCAAGTGTTGTGATCTATGTTTCCGTTTTAATAATTTTCAATCATGTTAAGAAAAAAATGTGTCGTTTTCTCGCCAATTCAAAATGCCAAATTCTGCCAAAAATGTGCCAAAATCATCTAAAAAATCACGCTACATTTATTTTTGTGTTTCAAGTTACCACGTACCATATTAAACATTACATTAATTCATCAGTTTCTAGTTTGGTACAATCTTGAATAAAACATACGATTTCGTTCTACATTCATATTCTATTCTTCCATTCTTAGCTGGTGAAAAGAATTAATATTATATTAACAGCTCAACTCAAATGCACAAAATAATATGGAAATTTCAAGCAAGAAGTTTATCATTGATTTTCAAAGATCAAAGAATAACGAAAATCAAAAAATATCAAACCTGAAAATGAAACCAAACATAAAAAAATTATAACTAAAAATTCAATGGCCCCATGGTGATATTGGTGAGATTAGACAGAAAGCGTGATGGGAACATGGTATAATTATGCTAGATTATGCTAAATTCAAGATCAATTACCCCCAAAAATTCTACCACTTTTAATGCCAAATGGGATAATTAGGCTAGATTATGCTAAATTCAAGATCAATTACATCCAAAAATTCTGCCACTTTTTATGCCAAGAGTAAAATGGCATCTTCAGACCTGAAGATGCTGACAAGTACGGCGAAACGTCGTTTTTAGTTCATAAATATCATTATATTTTTTTATAAAAAAAAAAAAAAGTTTTTTTTTATTGAATTTTGCGGACTCGTTTGGTACACAATTGTTTTTTTTTTTTCCTAAATATTGGGTTATATTTATTTGAATGTATTTTGTTGTGAGAAAAATATAGTTTTTCCCTCTTTGCCTATTTTTCACAAATTGGCATCATTTAATTACACTCTTGATTCATGGTGAAAGGAGAAAAACTTTATTATTGTTTTTTTTTTTTTTTAGATAAAAAAAGCGACTCGGGGGAAAGTGAGTTTTGGGGTTCATATCTCGTGATCTTGGATTATACAACAATACTATGAAATAAATCTCTGTTTTCTGATGCTCAAGTCAGTTGGACATTAGCTACATGGCACACGAATACCAACGATCTGAAACGTAAACATAGAAAGACACTCTTGCCCACCTCCATTTCCCAAATCAAGTAGGCTGCAATAGCTTTGATTTCTATCAAAAACGCAGCTAATAAAACTCGAACGTCCGCGTACGCGGTCATACGCTATACCAGATTAGACCGAAAACACTAGGTTAGTAGGAGCACTATGCGCGATTTCACGGCCATAAACGACGCAAAAAACCACACGTTCCGCGTCCCACTCGCCCGGCGAAAATTATTATTTTACACGTCAATGCGGCGTAACGCGCCTCGCTAAATAAACGTTAAACGATTTCAATATTTTATGAAGTCTGTTGAACTCTTTCAGACTTACAACGTTCCGCAAATATAAATTCGCCCATTTAACCTCGGCTCATAATAAGTTTTAAAAAACCACAAAACACGGTCCGATTAATTTTCTCGACGCCGCTCCAATTCACCTTCTCTAATTCCTCGAACCCAGTACGTTTCGAAATTACCGTGCTTTGCTTAAGAATCGGAAACGAAATTCGCCCGAGCCGCGTTTCGAAGAAACAAAAAGGTGAAATTGCGGTAACCTAGAGCAATTCAACCGAGCGTCAGAACTGCGCCGAATAATTATGCAAATGTCGAGTACGCCGCTACACGGCGAGACATTACGCAGAATGACAACGATCTCCGTCTTTTCGTACCTTCCTCCCATTAAGAATCGCAGTACTTGAATTTGATTTCGGTACAGATAAACACTCTAACGGGGGAAATTTTCTACAGTTAATTCGCAGAGTACAGTTTTCTTTTTCCATTTCCTATTACGCGGTCTACTCAATCGACTCGATCGAGAGGAAGAAAATAAATGATTCGCCACCTTTAATTGTCTAATCGTCTATATTCGCTTTCCATCGGCACTTGAAAAGGTGGCGTTGCGGATTAAACGCGTCAACTCTCGACTGTTTTGTTTTAAATGTCGCTTCGTTGCCTACATTGTTTTCATTTCACAGCTATTGTATCGTTTCATACGACAGTCCGCAAAATCGACATTTCCCATCATCAACTTCCACTGCCGGATCCTAAGATTTTGCTTCTTCCGAGAGTTATTATGTTTTTATTTTTTATTTTTTCAGCCGCTTAAAATTTGTCGATTTATTTCACCTAGTGTTGTGAATACGAGCCAAATAGTAAATACTGAATAAATGACGAAAAATTTAGGACGATTTTTTTGGCCTATCATAACTCTTCTTTTAGTGTTTTCTCAAGCTTTTCTCATTACGCAGAAAAAAATAACGAGAGGGGGAAGGAAAGGAAAAAGGAATTTTAAATTCGAAATGGTTCAAAAAAAGATACGAAATTCTAAAAGGAAATCCCGACAAAAAAAATGATTAAGGGCTTTATCCATCCCGACTTCAGACAAATATTCACTCGTCTTTTCTGTTAACTCTAGAATGTTTCCCCAAAAAAATATTAGCCAACTGCTTCCCTGGGCTGCAAATGCACCCTAATTTATTATAATAGCTTAAGAACTATTCAAAACGGAATTTTTTGCGAAACGTCTTGTTCTTTTTGTGTGGTGAATAGTGCACTGTAATGAGCATTCTAGGGTTAAGGAGAGAATGCCAGAGCACATTGTATATCATCTCCTCTTCTAAGTCACACAATCTACAGTTGGAATCTATTGGCACTCTTAGTAGATATAAATGTCTATATTTAGATATACCTCACTCACACTCTCATATACTCCCATCTTCTCTAAAAACATTAGAAGTGAAAATAAATTGAATTTTTTTTGTGGTGAATTTTTTTCTTTTAATAAAGAATATTTCGAGAATTTTAAAATTGAATGCGACTACAATTCGGCTATATTTTTGACGATTGAAGAAATATGGAAGACGATAAGGAGAGTAATCTTAGCATTACTTCTTTTACGCAAAAGGTTGACCCAATTTTAGAATTCGCTCCGCCATGCGCCACCGTTATTAAAAATTTAGCTTTTAATTTGTTCTTTTTTTTAACTTTTGATTTTACCCTCCCGTCCCTTTTCGTTTTTTTTTTGTTTCAGGAGCCAAGAAACCCATCGACAGCGGCGAAGTTATCCCCCTAGATAGATCTTAAGATAATACTCATTAATATAATATGTAATCTTGAATATAATATATTTTTTCCTTTTCTGTACTTTTTGTTATTTCTTCCTTCCCAGGTCGTGACTCCCCTTAACTTACTAAATTATTTCACGCTTCCACGTGCTTGAATTCACGACACCCCTCCTCATACTTGGGTAATACAAATTTTCAAAGTGTTCAGAATCAGTATAACCAACCACTTCTTTTTTTGGCTAAAAAAAACTGCGTTCATCGCTCAGGCTATCACACTGAGATAGACCAATCAAGATCGTCTTGTTATGAAAATTATACTCATCGCTGGAAAATCACGACAACCTGTCAAACCGAAACTGTATCGATTTACGTACTTAAACGCTGGTACGCAAACGACGAATGAAAGAAATAACGCTATTCCGTACGTTCGAAACTAGAAAAATTCTCGACACGTTTTACTTCAAGATTCACACCAGTAAAGAGTAATATTTCTTGCTCTTTTTCTCCCTTCAAAGAACGAGAAACACTAAATTAAAAATGCGGTCAGTGCAGCGTTCTTGTATTTGAATTTCGCTTACCTAATAAAGAATTCTAAATTGTATAGCGTGAAACGAATTTATATACATTAAAATGGACAGGCGTGCAGCTATGCTACGGTTGCGGATGAATTTTGATAATTGTTCAATATACAGATAAACCGGCGGTACCATTTTTTATCACATTCAACGCTTCATAGTCTACACGACGAGACATTGTAGTAATTTTTAATTTACGTACGAATACTCAAAATGCATACACAGAAGACATATCATCAATCAAACTTTCAATTAACACATGCTCGTATATTAACCAATAATACTAAATAATCATTACGTAATGACTAACAATCACGATTAATTACCTAAAGTATTATATCGTTTACAATTAAGTATGAGCGTTATTCACGACACGATAATTTATTAAAAGTACGATAATATCGTCGGCATCATCAAACACGTTCGTCACACATTACAATGGTTATGCGATATGCATAGTGAAAATACGAGTACATCGAATCGACCGCGTTTCCAACATCCAATAAGTTCGATGAAAAAAGACGCTTATTAAAATACGATCGGAGCCGACGGCGATTTAAAATATTACCACGATTTTCGCCATCGTCTTGAAAATTCCGCACCAGCCTCGACTCAAAGGTCAACAAGAAGACACGATATTTCAATATCATCGTATCGAATCAACGGTCCGCGAAAAACAAACGAGCCGAGGGTTTCCTCATAGGCAAATTTATCCCCTTCACGACCCATACAATGAATGCGAAGACGAAATACACCGCAGCACGCAGATAGGGTAAAACGATATCTATAGGTTGCCCGTAAACGTACCGAATACATTTTCCATTATCTTTAAACAAGCGACATACTATGCTACGACAACGTCAACTCGTATCCAGATACAATCTGGCTCGTAAAACTACGCTTCTACTCGCGACTCATCAATAACAAGGTAACTTTTCTCATTTCGGAGTCTATTTGAGGCACGATAGCATCACTTATTCGGAAACTTTTCAATTCGGCCAAGTCGTGATTTACATCGCAACACACGCTGACTATCGAACAATACCCGAATCTTACGTGGAGATGAGATCAATATGTATAAAAGAACTTCCGCTTCCATATATGCATTCCCAGTACCCCGTGTCGCGTCCGTCTCGCACTACAAAGCAAACCTGACAACCGATAAAAGCGACCGGATTTAACACGCGGACCGACGAATATTCCGTAACGGTGATTTAGCGCCCTTTGATCCGACCAATAATTATTTAGCCGGCGACAAATGGTACGCGCAAAGCCAACGCGAAAATCCCACCCGTACGATTTAATTTAACGCTTTGAATAGCCCGCTAAACGTACCCGCTGTACGTCGTATCCAACGTAATAATGCCTACGTGTTAATTAAAATGAACAATCTGAATTTACCGAATGATAAGCGTTACGCTCGCACAGCCGAATAGTTCCAAGAAAAAATTTTCACCCTTGTGGATAGAATTCTAGCCGTTTCTTAATCACAATCTACGACTTAACACCAAGTAATTAAAACAAACATCGTCGTTCTACATTTAGAATTGCCCCGATACAGACATCGGGTATATTTATCCCTAATTGATATTGCTTTTTTTTAGCCGAGTTTTTAACGTGAAAACAATAGCTATTACAGCCTACATACTTTAAAGGGGGTGGGGGGTGCCCTCTTCAAATCTTTTCGTTTCAGACCATTTGTAATCATCTGGCGAATGTTCAACTTTTTGATGTATTATATATATTTTCCCCCAAATGTAGCGCTAGTGGGTATGCGTAAAATTCGCTCAAAATTTGGAAATGTACTTTTTTTGTTTTTTTGATACACCTCCAAGTGGCAAATCACTCAAATTTTAAGGGGGTTGGAAAACGGGCAAATCACTCAAATTTTTCGTTTTTCATCTCATACACTAGAACGTCAACATATGTGAATTTCAGGTTTCTAAGTGCATTTGAAGGGGAGTTGGCAGGGGCGTACCGAGGACATTCTTCAGTGGGGGGGGGGGGGAGAGAAAAGCAAAAATTGCCAACTAATACCATGAAATTTTACCAACTGTTGACTTTTTTTTTTTTTTGCTCCAAGAAAATAAGATGTCACAGTCTTATTAGTCCTCAAAAAATTTAAAAATAGCTGTAATAACACTGCGCAAGTGGTCAAGTTTACCAACTTTACGCTAAAACTCCAAATTTACCAACTTTCCAAAAGCCAAGGGGGGAAGCTCCCCCCCTTGGCCCTTTCGGTACGTCCCTGGGAGTTGGAGCGAAAACATTTTTTTGAGGAAATTTTGTTTTTTGTCCCCCACGCGTAACGCAGACTGGTATTCATGAAATTCGCTGAAAATTTGATGAGAGACTCTTCTTAAAAGTACGAAAAAGGAACTTTTGTGTTTTTTCGATACACACCTCAAAATAGTAGGTCACTCAAATTTTGAGGATGGGGAAGAGGTAAATAGCTCAATATTTTTGTTTGTAAGTTACGGACGTTAGCATATCAAAGTTTCAATTTTCCAAGTGCATTTGGAGGAAAGTTAAAGCAAAAAATAGTTTTTTGAGTAAGTTTCAAGTCATAAAATTTCTGGATTCTTCTATATATCCTCACCAAATCAATGTATGAAGGTCAAACTTTATATTTGGAGTTAGTTGGTGACCAGAATATGACCTTTTTGATTTAGGTCAAAATTCATCAAAAATAAATTATTATTAAAATTTGAGTAGAACTTGAGATGCCTCGAATTGGTAAAAATGCAATTAATATAAACTCATATTTTGAATATTTGTGATAAGAACTATACTATATCCTAAATTCACCTTCACACATGATGTGGAAGGGAGTAGGAGGGGTTACCGACCTCAAAATGTTGATCTAAAATTTTTTATTGGGGTTTCATATGATAAAATAAGCCTAAGTAACTAATCTATTCTAATTTTAGCTTCCTAGGTATATTTGTAGGAGAGTTAGAGCAATGATGGCTTTTTGAGGATATTATGGGTTATGAAATTTCTGAAATCTTCCATGCATCCTCACCAAATGAATTGACAAAGGTCAACGTTTGTGTGTGGGGTTGATTATCATAGAACCCAACTTCAAGTCGAGTCGAAAAAGAAGGAAAAACTTATTACTCCCGAAATGAAAATCGCCTATATGCCAGTTAAGCCATGATTTCTAGTATCGGAGTGAACACTGGTGATCAAGGAGGTTATTAAAAATAAACATCAATTTGAGTTGAAAAAGAAGGAGAAACTTACGGTTCCCAAAATGCAAATAGCGTGTACGCCAGTTCAGCTGAAATTTCTCATAGCCGAGTACACTAAACAAGAGATGCAATACATCGAGATACTTATTAGGATATGTTATTTTATATGGTACCCTGCCAGACTGGGGATTACCATATATTATGAAGCTGAAAGTGGAATTGGAAGCCTTCTGAATGGTCATATCAGAAAACTAAACATGATGTGGAATCCTATTCACCATCGTCATCGAGTGGTGAAAGTAATTCTAATAATTCGTGTAACGATTCGAAGGACAGTTCGCAGACTGAATTGGATAAGGATGTTAAACGTTGTTGCAAATGTTACATTGCTATACCGCAGTAAATTCTACCCGCATCATGCTTTGCGGAGGGCGATATCGTAACCCTTCGGATGTACTTATTATTGCAGTCCCCAAAAGATCGAGAATTTTTGTTTAGGATTTCCAACATAACAAAATGAGTCTGAATGACTCACATATTTGAATTTCAGGTTTTCAAGTGGATCTGGAGTAGGACTGAGTCCATGAAAGGATTAAATTGTAAACAGATTTAGGGAAAGAATTATTTCCACACTTTTATTAGAATAAGCAGGACTACATTACACATAAAAAATTCTCACAACTCAACTCAGACTCATTTTTGGACTACTTTTGAAATGTTTCTCAGTCCATGGTTTAATACAAAAAATTACACATTTCAATCGAGCAGCCTTTTTTTGGCATATCTGAATATGTGTTTTAAATAATTAACTATCAAAAATTGCACGAATTTTCTAGGGAAAAAAATTTACTCTATAGTATTCGAAATAATCAAATATTTATTCATATTTTACGATTAATTTACCATTTACCCATCTTATTTCAAGTTTTTTAGTTTCTTCTTAATTTTAGATTACGATATAACAACTTTCGTTTCATAAGATAAATTGTTTTCATTTGCATCGGTATCAAAATATTTTTAAGAAATACAGAAATGAGAAAAATTACTGAAACTAAAACCGTAATTGTATATTTTAGAAACGCTCACCAATCAAAAGAAAACTTCCATCAATGATTAACAGAGGACACTAGGAGCCACTGAAAATATTTTAAATTAGGTTCGTTCGATATTAACCTTCAAGAAATTTTGTTATCGTGCCATATGGTTTGAGAAACATTTTCAAATATCACTGAAAATTTATACTTTAGCATTGAAAGTGTTAAAGCAACCTTAGCTGTGAAAAATACTTATTTTCCTACGTCACCATACCCCAACAAAGAATTTCGTTTAAACCACGAATGGCTTAAAATTTAATTAACGCTATCTGGTCGCGAAATACGATACCACTAGTTTACTTTCACGTTAAACAGCATAAACTTGAAGAAATTTAAAACGACTCGCTTATAATTAAATGTAAACAAAGTCATTCACTTGAAGTAGCAATTAAAAGTAAACACTCGGTAAATTGTTGCATTTTTTCCCCATCAAACATTTTAATTTTCGCACGCGATTCAAGTAAAATTTTTCATAATTTTTTTTTCTGGATAACAAGGATACCGAATACAGCTCATTCGAATCGATGTGGGATACATAACCAATGAAAATCATCAGTCATATAAATGTGGATTAAAATTCTCATCGATTCAGGGATCCTTACTTTCAAGCTTTTTCATGCTAAGAAATTCTATCTTATGAACTTATTTTGAAGCAAGGATATCATATTTACGAAAGCTTTGAGATAAAAGTTGAACATTTTTTTCCTTTGTCTGAAATAACCTAAATCAAGTCCATACTGTGTAAAAACGACTCATACACCCAAATTAAAAAAAAAAATCAGGCTAACATTTTTTTTAGTCATTCCATAATAAAATATGACTTAAAAATGCAAAAACATTTTCAACTGGCAAAATTCATTACAAAAAATTTTTACTTCATTTTAGGTGGTTTAAAAATTGATTTGCGGGCTGAAATGTATATAAAGTTTTTTTCAGGGTATTTAACAACCATTTTCACCTTGCCCTTTTCACTTTTGAAAAAAAGAAATTCAACACATCTACACATATCTACACAAGTACATAATTATCATCAAATAAGAACGGAATTTTGGAGGCAAAGTCACACGCAACTTTATATAGTTTCGTCTATTCTAAATTTCTTCATCATTCCAGTAATTTTTTTACTTAATCATGAGTTTGCATGTAAAAAATATTTTTAATGTTTTTCATGTTAATTCTACTTACAATGATGTGCACATACAGCCAATTAAATTAAATCAAATAATTAATCACTTCATTTGATAGCTGTTGCAAATAAAGACATCGCCTATATAATATTACAAAGAAAAATTGCTTTTGCCAACGACCCTCAGCGAGCTTTTCCATTTTTCAATTTTTCTAACTTAGATTAAATTTTTATTTTCATTATCAAATTTTGAATTACGTTTGATCGGATTATGCAAATAAGCTGTTTCATTTTTCGGCGTTAATTTCTTCTAATTGTAATAGCCTCGTATTTTTTTAAATTAGTTAAATTAAATTCTCGGCGACGATAAAATATTCTTCCGTAAGAAGGTAAAAATCTCAACTTATTTTGCAATCGTCGCATCAAATACGGCATAAACTGCTTCGTATAAATTATAAAGATAAATTTCATTTTTTTTTAATACTCGAGAGCTTGAAGATTTTGATTAAAAAACTGTTGTCTTAATTTTTCCACTTATTCGCTTTTAAACAAATTATCTATAGACTAGTAATTCAATTACTTGAGAATTAAAGTCGCCTTCTAAATAACGATAACGTGATACTCGAGGAAACAAAACTTGAGAGAATCGCGAACCACTTTAGCCAAAGCCCGATGGTTACGAACGATATGTTTTTACGATCTAGAGTTAATATAGATGTCTAGACTGGATTGCGATAAATATGGTTAATGAAGGTATTATTAATAATTTTAATAACTTATTAAACATCTCAATACCTACGTAAATGGCAATAACGAAGACACGAATATTGATCGCCTTAAAACGCGCTTTATTCTTCGAATACCGCTAATATAATTTTAATTACGAGTATATCCTCGTCTGTCATGTATCGATGCATTTCACTGGTAAAATTTATTCCGAGTACTATTAAAGATAAATACTCGAACAAGCGAGTTCACTAGAACCTCCGGACGAAAGTACGACTGCGTGTTCTCATTGCATCCATTATTATGATAACTTTATACTTGTACGTATAAAACACTCGCCCTTTTTAAAATCTCTCAGCCATTTCAAAATCGTAATAACATCTTGAGAAGCATTTTCGTTTATTTAAAGATGCGCCTCGTACAGTTGAAAATTTACATACAAATGAATATTCATAAAGACCATAAAGTTGAGAAAATACCGAAAAATAACAATTTTTGTAACACCACCAAGCTTGAGAAAAAACCACCGTTTAAAGTTCGCCACGTATTTTCGCACGAGAGGAATACGACGAGACGACGAAGGGTGAAAAAAATAAACGTTCATCACCGCCGCGCCAGTTAAAATAAACAAATCACCTCGGTCCCTAATAATACGTTTCGCATTCCGGTACTCTGTTACCTTTAATTACATAAAACAGCAACTTTATGACCGCGTTGTAATTAGATCTATTTTTAGCGTCGGTTAATTTACAGACTTAACCTTCTATTATCTGATACATAAGGCGTCGCGACGAAACGAACGGTGCGTGCTAACAACCAGTACGCGAATACACTAATTTAAATTCTTTCGCTGGCGTAATGTGCATTTTCGCAGAACTACATTTCGTGCATAGGGAGAGGGCTCGTAGTTCGGAGGAAATAAATAACAGCCGTTCTCCTAAACGGCCAAATAATTTCATCATTTTAACTAACTGTCCAGAATTCCATACTGGGTGATGAGTTACAACGTACGCGTGGAAAAGTTGATAAAATCTATTGAAAAGGAATTGGCGGTAAGAGGAAAATTTCCAAGTGTCACCGATTTCGTTAAATTTTAAACACTGGCGGATTTAATTTTTCATATGAAACGTCAATTCGAAAGTTTTTCAACACTTGGGCAAAACGTCTCTCTGTTCCAATTTATAAGCTTTTAAAAAACACTCAAAATGTTCGAATATCGATTCCCCCTATTCGAAAGTTCGCCGTTAAACTAACTCCTTAAGCGCAAACAAAAAGCGAAAATATTTCCAACTGAACCAATGAAGTTCAAAATTGCCACTTTCTACTCGACTGAAACTTCGCTCGCGTACTTTTTAAGCTTGATTTGTAATGAAACCTTTGTGAACGGAATATTAACACGAAGATTTTTTCAGCTGTTCGACCATTTCAAGCTATTATTTTGGCGAAAACTTTTTATTAACTACGACAATTTGTCCGTTTTAATACATAGGTGCAGGAAAAAAAAAACAGCCGACAAACGTTTTCAACCTAGCTTGGCATACTTTCAAAAACAAGTCCCTTTTTCAGGGTTAACCGCGATGTTCGAAAAGGCGCTTATTTAATACGAATTAACGATGCCAAAATCCACGCAACATTAACCGTCATCTATAATTTGTCATCGAATTCGCAGTTTCGTCCGAATTACCTCTTATTGTTTTCTACGTATATCGTTCACAAACAATCAGCAACTAGCAGGCGAGAACGTCGCTACCTTTAATGATCCATTAAAATTTCTCAAACGAGATTTTTTTTCGTCTTGGCCAGAGACACCGAAATTTTCAACATTACGATAATGCTTACGCAACATTATTTGAAATTTATATTTTTATGGATAAAATTTTTATTGTACAATTTTATAAAGGCGATGATGATGATAATGATGATGATTTATTGTCATCTGCAATGTTTACACGAACCAGCGCTACTATACCATACACTATACTCGCTCAGCAATTAATAATAATACAGCTACTAGTTAATGTTATCTTAGAATGTCTTGTGCCAGTCTTGGACGAAGCCTCCGTCTAGAATTGGGTGGTGTTAGGGATGCTAGTTCCTCTATATGGAGCATTCTTTCTAGGCTGGTTTGGACAGTGTTAACAATCTGGCGTAATTCGAAGTTCGTCTTGCATCGTGATTCTCAGATCTAGCATCAGCATAATGGCTAGCATAATCACACTTCATTTTGGCATAATCAGCCATAATCCGGCATATTTTTTTTTTTTTGAATCTGCAAGCAGTGCTCTATGCAAAAATATAGAACTTTAAGTTGTAAGAAAGGTAAAGGTAGGGATGCTTTAGAGCTGATTAGTTTTCGGGTGTGATCTTCAAATGAGGAGATAACGTATTTGAAGGTTGTGTCCTCTTATCTTTGTAAGAGATCGCAACTACTAACAACTAGTGTCCCATTCTCCAAGCAAGGAGATTATTTTTCGAGGATACATATCATCTCTATCTAAGGAGATTGCAGGCTAGACAGCTCGCGTCCTTATATCTAATCTCCGAAAGCGAGATTCGTGTGGAAACTACATTTAACTTTTTTGTACAGACTCTACGAAGAAAAAATATTATGCTTTAACTTCGTTTTAAGAAAATTTACAACTATGTATGTAATTTATAACTGAACTGATTCTCTTTTAAATGCAAAAATGAGTAAGGAATTCGCAAAAAAAAAAATAGATAAATAAATGAATGAATACGTGAGATTGTGAAATGTGCATTTGTGGGGAGGAACGCCAGCGCAATTTTAAAGAATTTTGTACTCACAACTACACACCTTTTTAGCTGAGTTTTTAACAAAACGATAGCTATTACAGCCTACCTGATTTGGGAAGGGAAGGTCGGGGGAGGGTGGGGTCTTCAAATCTTTGCGTTTCAGACCATTTGTAATCATCTGGCAAATGTCCAACTTTTTGGTATATATATATATATATAGATTTATCTATGGATAAAGTGGCATCATTTTTCGTCGTCTACAGGTAAAGTGGCATCTTTTTTACAAAGTGGCATCTTTTTTTTGATGCCACTTTACCATCACATTGCTCATCGATTCAGCTATGTGTCATGACGTCACTGGTGTGGTTATTTGGTGATGCCACTTTACCACTAATATTCTATTTTTCATACAAAAAATTTTTTTCGGTCTACGGTCGTAGTAGCCTCATTTTTTTTATGTTTACAGGTAAAGTGGCATCATTTTAAAAATTTGTTTCCAAGAAACCTATGAAATTATACATTCCGTTCGCCATGTGGTGTCGTTAACGTGACATTAGATGCACTTCTGAGGAATGTGCAAAGTGATGCCACTTTGACCATAGATCACTATATATATATATATTTTTTTTCCCCACGCGTAGCGCCGGCGAGTATTCATAAAATTCGCTCAAAATTTGGTGAGAGACTCTTCTTGAAAATGCGCAAAAATAGTTTTTTTGTTTTTTCGATAAATTTCAAAATGGCGGATCACTCAAATTTTGAGGGGGGCTGGAGAAGGGGCAAATAGCTCAAATTTTTCGTTTTTGATTTCATATGAAAGAGTGAGTCACGGATACTAACATATCCAAATTTTAGCTTCTTGGGTGCATATTGAGAGGAGTTAGATCAAAAAACGGCTTTTTGGGGAAGTTGTGAGTCATGAAATTTCTTGAATCTTCCATATCTCCCCACCAAATCAAGGTAAAGTGGTCAAATTTTGTGTGTGAGGTTAGTTGGTGACCACAATATGACCTCTTGAATTTGGATCAAAATGGATTCAAAATGGCGGATTATCAAAATTTTGAGTAGAGCTTGAGGAGCCTCAAGTTGGTAAAAATGTAATTAATATGAATTCATATGGTTATTGGGGATAAGTTGTATACTATATCCCGAATTCACTTCCATACATGATGTTGGAGGGGGAAGGCGGGGTTACCAATCTAAAATAGTGGTGGGGGTACAGGAGGGGTCGAAAATTTTTTATTGCTGTGTCATATGATAAAATGAGCCCAAGTGACAAACGTATTTTGATTTTAGCTTCCTCAGTGATTTTGGAGGGGAGTTAGAGCAAAAAACGGCTTTTGGAGGGGAAATTGCTGCAGGAAATTTCATGAATCTTCCATATCTCATCACCAAATCGGCCTAGAATGGTCAAACTTTGTGTGTGGGATTAGTTTGTGACCAGAATATAACCACTTAAATTTGAGTCAAAATGGATCCAAAATGGCGGATTTACAAAATTTGAAGATAATTTGAGGACCCTCAAATAGTTATAATTTGAGAAATATGTGTTCGCATGATTATTTCATGGCAAGAAATACTACATTTGTGCCAAATTGAACTTCTTAAGTGTTTTTGGAAAGGATGGTAGGGGTTTTCAGACTTGGTATTGGGTGTGGCCTGTAGTGATGAACGGTTAAGCAAGGTTATTACTAAATCAAAACAAGCCCCAGTTAAAAACTTTCGTGTCTGTGCGGTTTTGCGGAACTTGCACGCTTTTATTAAATGACTTTCGCGTTTTGCTACATGATTTCGGCTAAAGGTAATTTCTCCAACATTTAGGATGCTAGTTTTATAACGACTTGATAAGCTTTTGAACTTGTACTATAATGTGTCGTTCGCTCCTCGCTCGTATACTTTTGCTGATGCGTTTATTCTACACTATGTACATTGTACGTAATACGTAGTAAGTAGCTACGTACCTACGTGCATACCACGATATAATACGTTTTCGCCCGGCCCACCTCTATCGTTTTAAATAACGCTACTAACGATTCCGAGTTCCAATTGACGGAACACTTGTACTTATCGTCTTGAAGAGGCGAAAAACAAAACAAATGAAGCGAAGCGAATATCCCTTTTTCCTTATCCTCCGAGTTTACTTTTGATCGGACTTTTTCGACCCTTACATCCAAATACTCATCTGATAAAAAGGTTTGTTATATAATAAACGGCTTATGAGCTTCGAAAATACCTTCTCGTAGTTTTCAAAAAGCGTAACCGTACAGCGAAGGCAAAAAAGAAAATTCTTCGAAGATTCGATGGAAAGAATTAAGAGATGGTATCCGAACTTCTTAAATGTCTATTAACGTTAACTACTTGGTAAATCTTCGTTTTTTTCCTCTGTTTTTTTTTTCGGTTTTGTGATTTCACACATGAATAGGGATATATTTTCTAATTTAAAAATATACGTGATTTTTTCACACAATTTTTAAACCGATCACAGAAGCAAAGTGTGTATACAGATGAAATTCATCCGAATGAAATCGAACTTCACAGTGCTCGCTGGAAATGAAACATTCTTCCATTTTTCTTGAAAATCAAAAATATAGCTATACAGTATACAAGTATAATAAATTTTCAAAAATAACCCTAATAATATGCTTTAAAAAAATGTCCACGCTTCAAGCAATATCAACTTGTCTCATGGTTACAATGGTACCAAAGTTTAAAAAATTAATGAGTTTTTGAAGAACTAAAAATTTACATATTTTTGGATAAAATTAAATTTTTGCATCTTACGATGATATTAATTTATACAAAAACCTTCGAAACTTCAAAAGTAATCGTACAATGATTTTTACTCGCATGATTTATCGGGATAAAAATTATCCCATATCCCAAATCAACTTTCATATGTGATTTTGAAAAGAACAGAAAGTGGAGATTGTTTTCGAAATGTTGTAAGGGTAAACGAAAGGTGGAAAATTTCTGATTACGATGTTATATGATAATCCCAAGCGGCTAACATATTACATTTTCAGCTACCAAATGCATTTTGAAGGAAGTTACTCCAAAAATTGCTTTTAGTGAGGAAATCATGATAGGAAATTTCTAGAATCATTCATATCTCTACACCAAATCGACACAGAGAAGTCAAATTTTATATGTAGGGTTAATTGGAGACCAAAATATGACCCTGTAGCGTTAACATTGCATGATAATAGTGTTTTCTTGGGGTTTCACTGTCCTTTCAACACACTTGCGATACGACGTTAAGTGTTTGAGTTCAGTCGTCGAATCTGGCTCGAGCCGAGCACCTTGTTAGAGTTTAATGCTAGGATATAGCTTGTCGCACATTGCTTTTCGTGAAATTAACAAATACACTGAGTTAAAGGGTGTAGAGTGGAAAGTTCTGTCGAATTCAGACACTGAGCGTGAAGGATAGGTACCTATCTAACGAGGTTAATACAAAGGAAATTAAAGATATTCGATTAAAATTCAAATGACAACAATGGTGCCTATCCTTCATGTCTCAACGAGGCGAATGTTTTAATTGTGTCTGAATTCGACAGAGAGCCTCGATTGTCTAAGATAGAATAACGGGGATTTTCCAAAGATAGCGTTGGTCCTGGCAGGGAACTTGGTGAAAAGATAGAGTCAGTCCGGCACCAGCAACGAAAGTGATACGTTGACGTGGTTTTCATTTTTCTCAAATTTCGTTATAAGATAATTATATGTTATCGTGCCAAGTGGCACAGATTGTCAGTTTTTCGCCTTTTTCTCTTTTTATCTAATAAAAAAACGTGACGTGTCGTGGGGCAACTCGGCGGCGGCTACTGGAGTTTCGCGCCCATCGAGCCAGAGATACTACTACCAGCGACGACGGAGAATCACTGGAAAAACGACACCGCCGGATCATCATTGGGTAGACGTCATCGCTAAATCACCAACGCGGTATCGTAATTACGCTCAGAATTGTTTATTTATTATAATTATGTTGTTTTCCTTTTGCATTTGATTTTGCTATTTTGTTACCACCCTCCAGCCCGTCCTACACATCTATGAAATTTTTATCTAGTCATTTTTTTTTCTTTCGTGTGCCTTGTCGATTTTTTTTTTAAATTAATTTCATACGTGTAAAATAGCCCGATAAAATAAACTAACGTAACCAGTGGAAAAAATCACGTCTCGTATATTTTATTGTATGCGGCGGCAATCCGACGCTACAAGGGTGGAATTATATTATTTTTATTTACCGGTTTTTGAAAATTAAATGATGAACTAACTGTACGTGTTGCCAATCTATCTACATGGGGGGAGGGGAGTCCATTGGCACACATGATGATTTTCATTCATCATCATACACAGTTTTTCGAATTTCTAATTTGTGACTTTCTTTCCAAATAAATCACGCAGAATAGGAAATGTCGGTTTTTTATGACTCGTTCACGCCACAACCACTTATATGAATTCGGATCATTTTGGATCTAAAATGGCATATCGTCAAAATTTGAGGGGAGGTGGGTGAAGAGTCTCAAACAGCTGAAACTTGATGTATATGGGTTCATGTGACTGCAGCGGGAAAGAAAAACTATATATCCTAATTTCAACTTCTCAAGTGGTGTAAGAAAGGTTCTCTAATAGAAGAGGTTTGAGCAGCGTTGCCAGATATGCTCTTTTGGCGCCCAACTGACGACTTTTGAACCTTGTAGGCTCCCTAAAATGTAGGCTTCATCGCCGTCGTCAACTATATCGGAAGACGAAGATGAAGAATTTGACAAATTAATTCATATATCATTCATAATATTGATACTAATTACTAATAAAAAATAACTTTTTTATTTAAAAACAAAGAAATAAATTTGTTCATTATTATTTCATTTTCATTAAAATTTTAGGGGTTTAACATGATTTTACAGGTAAGCAAAAATAACAAAAGGTGAATAAACGAAATATATACAGGTAAAACGGGTAAATTTTAGATTATTTATCAAGTACCCGCTTTTAGACGATTTCTAGAAGAACAGTTGGCGCTTTTTGTAATACACAATATGGTAACACTGGGTTTGAGAGGATAACGAGATTAACTCTGGGCATAACTACACTATCTGCAAATTTGAACAAGCCCTGATTAACCCTGGAAACGCACCGCCCAAGTTCAATTTCACCTCTCTTACAACTTGTATAAGTCCCTCTTGCAACGTGCTACCTAGCGCTAAAAAATATTCAACATTAGGCAATTTTAAACCATCTGTGTAAAACATATTGCATAACCTGTCACACTACATGCCTTTTCAAAATTTATTTATTCATTAAAAAAATTATTTTTTCGAATATATTTTTTTTTTAAGTAATTTGTGATATCGTCTTGTGATGACGTAGATGCTTCATTTTTTATTGATTTGAGAATGTAAATAAGAAATTGATCGTAGTGTGGATTTTCATTAAGGTATACCGTGAATTTTTTCAATTTGCTAAGTAATAAAAAAAAGTTATGGAAGAATAGAAATTAGAGAGGGGAGCAGTAATATGACAAATTTTATGTTGGTTACTTCAGAAAATAAATATAAAGGTAGCATTATCAGTCTAATAGAATTTAAGTTGATTTTTTACCTTGGGGTCCCAGGGACACCACAGTGCGTAATGAAGGTGTTAAAACTCCTGTGTGTTTCCAGGGTTAAAAAGTCAGCTTCAGTAATACAACATGGCTGCTTACGATCTTTATCTTCATTTTTGAAGAATTTTTCATTTACACTCTTTTCTACTTTCTTTTATTTTAAATATCAATTCATCATAAGGTTTTTTTTCTTTTCAAATAAAAATTCTAGATTTCAAGTTTTTGTAGTATCCCTCCCCCTTCCCCTCTCTCAACAACTTTCAGCTAGAATTTCAATCGAAATATTTCTGACCGTGAAATACTCGGATATTACTTTTTCAAGTTATTTCAAAGAGGTCTTCACTCTTCGCCAACTAATTTAATTACCTAAGCTAAATTACATTAAGTACTCGACGTCACAGAAGGTTTTCAATTACACAAACATCGAAGGAAAGAAATCCCACTTTATTCTTCCAGCATCGAATTAATTCCGAAGCGTGAATCGGCCGACGTAAACATAATCTATAACCGCGAGCGAAACAGAAACGAGCTCAAGAAGACGCGTCCTCAAGGCGTAATCAATTTCCTACGCTCGGCTTAATTTACGCATAATCGAGCAAACCTATCTATAGAGTATTTGCGACTTGCGTGTTACATCTTCGCGTTAAAGATTACCGTTTAAGCGACTTAATACAGTTAAACAATGCACGAGTCTCTTTACGCTCCATGTAGCGTCTAATTTTACCGATAATATTGCCATTTTCACCCTTCACCTCATCGTTCTGGTACCTTCATCGAATATCATCGGCTTCTCTCCGTCCGTACATGCGGTCACGTTTTCCGTCGTGCCAGCACGCAATGATACCGTTTCACGCATAATTAGCGTTAATCCGTCGGGATTCGGGTGACGTCGCGACGCCGACGATGGCACGTTAACTGGCCGCGTTAATTAATTACGTATATAGTGGTTCGCCCAAGTACCCATATATTTCACTTACATTTAATAATCGCACGAAAGCTAGACGTCATTTCAGCACTGACGTAATCGCTTTGTGACACGCGTTGATATGTTCGCTGCTGCGGTCACATAAGGCGATTTTTTGCGCCATATTAAAATTGCCATTGGAAAGCTCATCGCAAATATCGAGTTGTAGCGTTACGTGGCAAGTTTCCAATTCATACGAGCGAATCAAAGGATTCAAGAGTGAAATAAATCTCTATTAGCGATCTCTTGTACACCGCTAGCTTGTTAGGAGCAATTACCATTAACACTACTGTAAATAGATTAGTGACACGAATTCTTTCGTACCATATGGAGGAACAGAGCCACGCATTATGCTAAATAAATTGACACATTTGCCAAGTACCAACTACCGAGCCCAAGTGGCGATCGATAAGGAAACA
Source organism: Phenacoccus solenopsis (assembly GCA_009761765.1). NCBI lineage: Eukaryota > Metazoa > Arthropoda > Insecta > Hemiptera > Pseudococcidae > Phenacoccus > Phenacoccus solenopsis. The sequence continues at coordinate 23,487,425 of CM019753.1, read as the reverse complement.
TTAGCATTTTCTTTGGTAAACTCGTCGCCACGTAATTAACACATCATCGCCATATACAAAATACAAAACGCTGAGCTCGAGTTTTACGACGCAGTGAATGACCAGCGCCCACTTACTACTTAATCATTCGCACAATGTACACTTCGAAGATCTAGATAACTGAATGCGATGCTCGATTTCCTGACACGCTGTTATAATACCAGCACATTCTATCCGACATGGTAAACATAATGTCTAAAACTTCCGTTTGATCGTCCGCCAAAATCACCAGAACAGCGTGCAAATAGTTTAGCAACGTTGCGGTTATATTTGTTTTTTAATCGGACACGTTATGTCGAATAATTTTCGACATAATTTATCTCAAATGTTCGTCATTCGGTACGGTTTATAGTCGATACTGTATTGCACAGTGTATACGTTTTCATTCATAACATCGGATAGTAAAATGGATTTTTTTTCTCAACGGAAGTTACGTCGAGCATGTTGAAAAACTTCAAAGAAATTTTTGCAACGAGTGTTGGCGTCGGAAGAGCGATTCGTCCGATTTACGACTGTGTAAATATCGACGTTCGAGATGATTAGTAATGGCACGCGATGGGCGATTTCATTATAGCATGTAACTGTTATTTATACTCGATCGCGAAATTTTTTCACTGTGATATCATCTCCGAGAAGAATTCGCTTTCGACCGTTTACGCTTGTAAATCGTAATCAGTGGTCACCACAGAGTCGCCGATCATACCGAAAGAATCGATACTAGATGTATTTTATTCACACGTGTTTCAAATACCGCGTAATATCTCACACAGAGTACACTTCCGCCCTTTAAAACCACCAAAGTACCCATAAAGACGATACAACACCTAATGCGAGCAATTTTAACGCAATATATCCAAACTACATCTACCTGCTTGGTCGGAATTACCGACATTACCAACTTGTACGTGGTAATCCGATTACCACCTTTTATCAACAAGTAATCATCACGACCGCCGCTCGCTAATGCAACTTATGATAACGTATTGCTATCAAGTAGGTACTAAAACCTCTACAGACGTAATGGAAGAACAAATCGAATATAGAAAAAAGGTTTAATTTATAAAATATCTTTAACTGAGGTTTCTTTTTCATAAACACGATAGCTATTATAGCCCACTAAGCATATGATGTGTTCGGGAGGAGTACCGTCTAGACCATTTATAGAGATTGGTTTATGCCCACCACGTTATATTCAGTGACCAACGTAAGCTTCTTCAGATTCGACATTTCTGATCAAAACCTTCCTAAAAGAGGCCATTTTCAAATATTTGAATTATTTTCAAACTTCATAGATATTTCATGACAATTTCCCGTTCCTCAAAAAATAAAAAAAAAAAAATAAAAAAAAAAGTGAACAGTGAACACCCATGCAGTGTTAGAAGAGCTGAATTTTTAATGGGAAGCTTTTTTAAATTTGGAGATAATACTGTTAGTTACCTTACATCTTCACTTAGGACTACTACATAACTATACAAGTTGAATTTAGGATATGTAGCCGGCCCCCACTCAACTTTATTGGGGTATTGTGGATTTGTAAGCCGTAATATATGTACCATTTATACTTCAAAATGCAGGACGTTGTTCGAAATGTATGATATTAATGATAAAAACTATCTGTCTATTTATCTCTTATCCCTTTCTCTTTTTCTTTTTCTCTTTCGCTCCACTTTTACCTTTTTCTCACTCCCTCCCTCGCTTTAAGAAAAATTTTACATTGAAAATATAATGTGTATTAATATACTCTACAAATAAGATGAAATATGAATCAATATTTGTTCATAAGTTGGAAGGTTAAATTTCTATAAAATTGCAATTGAGATTATAGCAAAATTATTATATTAATTTTTCTAAAAACTTCAATTTTTCCTATTTCTTAATTTAATTTTTTGTTTTGTTTTTGTTTGTTTGGTTTTCTTCTTTTTTTTTATTAATATTTAGAAATTTGAGAGTAGGCGTGGTGCACCGCTCACCCGAATTTGGGTACCTAGTGGCCGTTTAATATTAGTTCAGAATTTTCTATAGAATATTTTTGAAACATATATTATAATTATTGTCTATTGTCCCTCTCTCTCTTTCTCTCTCCCCTTCTACTCCCCTTTTCTCTTTCCAAATATGTTCTTTTCTCACGTACAACAAGTAACATCTATGCATAACAATCACTCATAAAAATATGTAGGTACTATTTTGGACTTTCGATTCCAATCAAAATCAGGTATGATTAACTAAAATTCCAAGAATATCTAAAAATGCTTCGACCCCTTTAAATATTCAATCGCGCTCTCATATCATAGAGAAAGTCGAGAACATCAATATATCGAAATTTCAACTTCCCAAGTGTAGTTGGAGGGGAGTTGAAACAAAAACAAGTTTTTGAGTAAATTTTGAACAGTAAAATTCTTTTCAGCACCTTCGCTGCCTTCTCTTACTCTTACGTTGTTACTTTACTCCTTGTGGTATGCTCCGCAAAAAAATTTTCATTTCATTCTTACAAAAATTGCCACAATTTTTTTTTTCAACGTGAAAAAATGTTTAATGATTTAAACGGCAGATTGAAAATGAGAAGTGAAAAACTAACGAAAACTAGTTTGAAAAATTTTTTTTCCAAACATAGACAAAATGCTGAAAAAAAATCGGTAAAATGAAGAGAATGAATTCATAAATGCGAAAATTAACTATCTATCGTAAAACTGATATACCTCCATTTTATCACCTAAGTGAGCATACACCATCGAATAATATTTCAAAATTAGAAACGATACTACTCCTCATAACAGTCTATTTCGGCTGAACGAAGTACGAAAAATAAGAATTCCTGCCCGCGGTCAATTTTTATTATCTCGCAGAGCACGGTAAGGCGCCATCGTTTGCATTAACATTTCGCCAAGTTATTCGCACATATTTAGCGTTAAACAGATCGCAAATATTTCCCGTCCTTACCACCGAGAGCATGGTCGCCGACCTTATACTATTATTGAAAACATTAAAATGAATTATGACATTTCCATAACACTATTTAGCAGGCCTGCCACGATAATAAATATAAAATAGATCGGATAGGTTTATAGTCCGAAGCTCCGACCGTTAAATACGTTACTCGATGTTACGGTATACATTAACCTTTGACATATTATTTAAAAAACCCGAACAGCGAAAGCGCGAATTCATTCATCCGATACCGCCATCATTTGGGCACGTAGCCATAGAATAAAAAATTACCGCTGATAAAGTATCTTTAATGTTGGCCGATAGTAGCGCGAAATTCTCTCATTCCAACGCCCACCGAGTACCTAAAAAAACGTGTTTACAAACAGGTCACAGCCCCCGAAAAAAAATTCCTTCGTGTACTACGAAATACGAAGAAGAATTACTCCTCCGATTCGCCGACATAAGTCGGTAAATTTGCATCGTTAATTGACACCCGAGTACGAAACGCGTAAATTCAATCGACGCGAGCTTCACTGGCGCGACGTGTCGAGCTTAGAATTCTGTCGCGATACACGCAAATGCTTAATTAGCGACTACACGTCGGGTAATCTTAAGTGCATCTATTATTCATTACACCGCTGCGTAACAAATAAAAAAAAAACTTGCTGCCTCCGATTCCCATCTTCGGCTAGATTTAACACGTTGAATTCCAATTCATCCGTGCAATATTGGCCAAACAATATAATTTAATGTGCAATTAAATCTCGACGTTTTGCAGAAATATTCAACGTCCGGGATTACCCGTACGCACAAATTCGTAGATGATCTAACGAGGTGGGTGTGGCGTCGTAAATGATGCTTATATTTAGTCGATGATAAAACGTGAAAATCATTCGGTACTCGAATTCTTACTTACTTAGGTGGGTATTTTACGTCCGATAATACGTTCCGCTTACCAGACAATCAAAAATATAATTTTGATGAGCTGCCAAACTCATAAATTGCACAGAAGTGCATTGCTTAAATTTTTCTTCTCTATCGATAAGGCAAAAAAAACCTTCAACGAATTAATATTGAAAAAAAAAAAAAAAAAAAAAAAAACTTGGGAATCTTTTCAAACACAGATGTGACACACGTAGATGTCACATCTGCCTGTAACTGTTTCAAAATAATTTGCGAGTTCAAGGTTACATGGCAGACGGCTAACGCAAACATTACCCACCTATTCTATAACTTTAATGTCAATAGGATTAAAACCACGAACTATCGTCGAACGAAAAAAAAATTATCCCATAGAAATCAGCCGTTCGTTGTGTGGAAAAACACAAACTTTTTATGATGAAAAGTAAAAAAAATTGTCCAATTTTCATTCTCACAAAAAGGTGTGGCTCTGACATAGCACTAAAACAGCAGTACGAAGGGAAAATCAAATTCTACGGCTCTTCGTCTATCCCTGACCCAGATAACATTTAATATGACTGGTGACAACGAACAGAGCTACTGAGCCCAAAAAAAAACTAAAGAAAATACATGCTCGTCGCTTGTAGCTCTTGAAAAGACCCAGGATTACGTATCATTGTTTTTGAAAGACATAAGCCAGTCAAACTGAACCAAAAATCATTCTTAGATGGAAATATTCTCAATGAAATGATTTTTCATATAATAGCAAAGTTATACCTATTCGTATTTTTTTTTTTTTTTTTTTGAGTCAATAGGTGCCCCCACCGAAGAGAGTAATAAATGGGTACTATTTTTTTCCATAATCTAGCATCACAAGGAATAACTCGCATATTGAGGTTTCACCACGCTTTGAGAGAACTGCTTGAAGTGAACGAACTTTTTATACTGAGTTCACAACTTGAGCTTTCAAAATTGAATAATTCTATTTCCCTTTTACGAATTGTATTGTACTGTATTGTATTGTATTAGAAAAAAATTAATTTCGAATAATTTTGTTCTCAAATACTCATTAAATTCGTGTTTCTAAATTTATGCTACTCATATGAATAAATCGAACTATTCCCTGCCCCCTCCCCCCTTGAAAATTTCCAGCTATGTCATAAATCGTAATTGAAACGTTTATATTTCATAGATATACTAAATACGAGTTTTGTGTTTTGGTAAATTAATATTTTTTTATATTATTTGAAAACTTTCGATATTTAAAAATTAATTTTTTCTAGCGTTTAAAGGTATATTTTTCACTCATTTCTTTTGTACCACTCCGGACAGAAGCTATAAATTCGTGTCACGAATAATAATTACTTATTTAAGTTTCTTTCGATTTATTAGGTACATTTAATAATGGTATAAATAGGCAGTTCTTCTGAGGAAAGGTAGGAGTTCAATTTTCAACTGTTACAATGAAATAGGCCGTAATTACGTATACATCAACTGTGTTTTCTCTAGAATTGTTCAACTCCCCCTCTACCCTTAAAAAACTCCTTACTATCCTTCAAAAAAAACAAAAAAAAACAACTTATAACAAATGTACTCAACTTTCAATTGTTATAATGAAATAGACCATAATTTTATGTATTTATTATTAATTGTGCTTTCCAGAGAAACAAAAACTTATAAAAAAAAGTATTCAACTTTCAACTGTTATAATGAAATAGACCATAATAATTATTTATTCATAAACTGCGCTTTCCTGCGGATATTTCAATTCCATCTCTTCCTCCAAAAAAAAAAAAAAAATCCTTACTATGCTCCAAAAAAAGTTGAAAAATATAGGTAAAAATTAGAATTAAGATTCTATTTGGTTGCAGTTTTCATTTATTATTAAGTCTCGAGAACAGTACGTTATCACATATGGTATACAGATATTATGCATACACATTATGCATACATGAAGAAAAGCTCGATTGGAAGTTCGAATCCTAAAACTCCACACGTATTTAGGCCACAGACATTGAAAGACTTAAATATTATTTCTCCTTCACTTATTTGCACATTCGATTTGAAAAATTCCATCTTCAATTATGTAGTTATAAAAGAATCAGGCTCGTTGATTTATTTACCTATACTATTTCCATCGACCACAGTTACATTTCATAAAATTCTACCAACGGTAAAGTAACCATTAGGTGATTTTCAAACGACAACTCACGTCACGCGAGAAGGAAGGTGAAACAAGGTAACGCATAATCCAAATTGCTCGCTATATCGGTTTGTATACGCACCGCTGTATATCGAGAGCAGATGTTCGAAAATATCGAATGGTTTTCGAATTGTAAAATACACAAATAGCGCCCGTGGTTTAACCTTCCACCTTCCATCTTTCGTTTTAATAATGGCACGTATCACGAAAATGGAAACACGAATTAAAAGAAATTTCGCATTTGAAGCCGAACCTGGTGATTTTTTACCTTCTTTTCATGATCGATCGTTTAATGGTACGTGCTGGTTAGGTATTTGGGGAATAATGTTCTGAAGGGTTGGAAAACAGTTAAATGGAATTGGTTTTCTTGACAATACGTACTGTTGCTCGTCCATTGAAAAGTTAGCAGTTCAATTATTCAATAGAAGAAACAATTTTGCGGTTTGTTAGATGGGTAATTTCGTTGTAAAACTTATTTACCGAGCTTCTTGAAACTACGTCGTTCGTTCAATAGCTCATTTAACGTGTACGTCCGCGTCCCAAAAGTGGTAGTTAATGCGGTACGAATACGCATTTTAAATGACAAAGAAACTCGTGGCTATAACTTTGAAGTACCGAAGTACCAATATGCGATACCTACATTTCATTTCCAAGAACAGGAGAATTACGTATAGGTATTTCTTGAATAGTGCTTAGATGAGCTAATGTTTGTAAATTTTTGTAAATACATAGTCCTAAGTGGCTAATGAATGGGCGTTGTTCAGGTTCGACGAGAGGTATGACTGGATGAAAGCAAGAATCGTTTTTTGACTTTTTGTTTCCCTTCCGCGAAAAAAAAAAATAATAATAATAATTCGGGAATATTTCAAATAATGCTTTGAGGAAATCTGAACAATTCTCGCTTTTTGATTTTCGCAATTTTCACATGTTTTCATTCTGATCATTTTCAAAGGTTTCTCCTTCTTGGTCAGCTTTTTTTCAATTGCGGTGCACTATCATCGGCTGTGAACAATATTGTGGATTATTCATCTTCCCAAGATTCTGAATTTGCTGATTATCACGATATCATGGAAAACGAATTCGATAAACTGTTGAAGCGTAAACATAAAAATGATACTTTTCGATTTTATAACGGTTATAAGTGGAATGGAAGACAAATCTTAAATATTTGGTCAGTTATGAACTTTCTATAAAAAAAGAAATTATGATCGTATTGGGTTCAGTCATGAATTGTTCAACTTCCACCAAAAAATAAGTATTATTTTAATAAAAAAAATTATTAAAATTATTCTTTTGGGATGGATTTCAGATGGACTATGAGTTTTTAATATCGTTAGGTTTCAATATGATTATAGAGGGAGTTAATTGGCTTCGCACAAGATGCTGGGAACAGCGGAAGTTGAAAAAGCTCCGACGTATAGTTTGATAGCTGAGTTGTGAATAGTGCTGAGGGCTTGAAAAAGGCTGTCGTCTGTTGAACTGCATTCGTATTTAAATAAATGAGTGTCAAAAAAAAATCATTTGTATTATTTCACATTTCCATTCTTTGTAGTGTTGGGCGATTAATAATCGATTAATCGAAGATGTCGATTAATCAATTATTAGAAGTAATCGATTATTTCATCGATTATTTTATGAAATAGGTAATCGATTAATCGGCCTATTTTCAGTTTTATGTTTTTTTTTTTCAATAATGCTTCGATATTTCTGAAAAAAAAATGTTTATTAAAAAAAAAATAATCATTTAGCGAAGAAATTTCAATAATACAATGAAACAGTCTCTCATCGCATACCTTAAATATACTTGTTTTTTGAATAAGAATTGCGACTTGATATAAATACTGTCATTTTTGAATAAATGATTTTATTTTTGTAATTAAATCAAATAAATAGTTTTTTTTTTTAATTATAATTGAACACAACATAAAAAAAATGAAATTTGGATTTTTCAAAGTCTAAATATTTTTTCCAAGTTCAAATTTTCTCCAAATTTTTTTAAATCTCCAAGATTTTTTTCAACTCAATTTTTTTTTCTGATTTTCTCAAAATGTTTTCTATTTATTTTTTTCTCAAAATTCATTTCGAACCAAAAATTTTTCTCCGTATTTTTTCAACTAAAAATCTTTACAGTTTTGTTTCAAATTTAAACGCTTTTTTCAAAATCATTTTCAATTATATTCATTTTTTCAAAAAGTCAGTACTTATTTGAACTTTTGAAATATTTTTTAACGCTACAATTTTACCGAAAAAAATTTCAAAGCTGGCAAAAAATTGAAGAAAAAATTTCTAGGTTGAAAAAAATTAGATGAAGTGTAAAATTGAAAAAGCATCTGAAGGAATTTCGGATGCGAAAAATTTCTAATGCTGAAAAATTGATAAAAAAATTCAAAATAGATATAAAAATGTCATAAAAAATTTTTGGATTGTAAAAAAATTTCGAGGAAAAATTTCAAGAGATTGAAAAAATCGATAGAAAAAATTTGAATTTGCGTAAATTTTCATTTTATCTTTTATTCACTCGTATTCCTTAAACGTGGTAACTACAGAGTATAGGCAATATTAAAAAAATCGATTATTTCAATACTCTAGATCCGATTAATCGAGTATTGGAATAATCGATTATTCTCTATACTAATTCTTTGACACACGCTATTTCCAAACTGAGTCAAATAATCGAGCTTGAACGATACTCTTTTTTATAAGGAGGCGAGAGGGTGGCTGAACAAGGGAGAAAAACAAATATTGCCATCACTTGTTACAATTTCACGAACTTTCCAAGTTCGAGTAAAATATTAAAAAATATTCGAGTACATCGATTGCATTCTCATCGCATAAAATGCACATTCCGAAGCAAGGTCGTATAATATTAGATGTGACGTAGCACAACCATCGACGCTGTAAATAATTTTGAAGCCGATACGAAAAATACCGAGTTATTGTTAATTTTACGACAGTATATGCACATTGCGTAACCATAATTATAGAACTTTCGCAACATTGTTTTATTATATAGCGTGAAAATACGGCGCGGCATATTCAATGCACCTCGGAACGCCGAGCCATCCTAATTTATAACTTGCTCGAGAGTAGCTCTCGGATGAAAGCTCGTCGAATTGAAGTTCGATTTTAGCGTAACCGCGTTATTACCCCTTCAAGTACGTACAATGGGCGTTAATAACTGTCGAAAGAAAAATTCGCGTCGCTTAAACGGCTGCAATGTGCGATGACACGTTTGTATCAACGAAACGGTACAGTGGTGCGTTTTGTTTGGTATTGAAAAGCGTTGAATTTTCTCCATCACACTAAAGCTCGTTGAAAAATACGCGAATTTCTAAAATAATAAAGTAGCAAATGGTAGAGTGAAATTTACCTATTAATGAAACTGTTTCATAATTCAGTAGAATGAGAGTAAATTACGCGTCCGCACCGATTCAAACAATGCATCGAAAGAAAAAAAAAGAAAACGATTTGGTATACAAACAATGCCGAAAACGATTAATCGTGAAATGAAAAAGACCGAAGTACTTCGTTATTAAAGTCTACATAGCCGTTAGCCAAAAAATTTTCTCATGGCGAGCATTTTTTTCGCTGCAACGTTGGGAGCCCTCGTTGGGGAAAAGTAAAATAAATAAACTCAACAGCCGAATTTATTTTGACGCGTAAACCTCCGAGGGATTTCTTTCGACATTACAAAAGAAAACTGTTTTATTTTAAATGGCTTACTTAAAGAGTTTACGATTTGGGAGTTAACCGAATGAAAGCAATGAAACCCGTAAAACACGAAGAAACGCTGCAACCTTTCTCCAAAAAAAAGATTGCACACCGGTCGAGTATACCTATACACACGCCATCTACGTAGGTACTTTAAAAAATGATATTTTTCGCGAAACCGTAAAACGCGGGGTTACCTTCTTCTATTCTTCGGGGATTACCTTCTGATTGGATAAATTCGTTCGATGACGAATTAAATGGAAAGTTTCGCGAAATGCAACGCGCCGACATATAAATTAGTGTAATTAAACTTTCCGACTGAATGAAACTTAATCACAAAGGAGACGTCGAAAGGAAAAATTAACTCATTCTGTAAGACCGATACTGCCCTTCTTCCCTGTCTGGCGCTTCCTGCCAATAATTACTTCCACAATACACCGGAACTTTTTCATTCGCGCTACGAATAGTTTTTGAAATATTTAATCAAAAGATACCGATTCAATTCATCGTATTATCAATCACCACCAACTACAATTTGTTTTTTCTTGGATTAAAAAAAAAAATCGTTCAAATTATCCTAAAAAGGATTTCACAATTTTACTACTTTTTTCCCCCAACAAACAAATCCGCCTTCGTATTGTATCCGTTTGCCACCACGTCAGCAAATCCTAAATTCTTATTGACAATTTTTTTCGGTAGCGTAAAATGCGCAATCCTTTATTTGAAAAAATAACTCTGCCGAAGAGAAAAAAAAGTAAAAGACGAAATTCAATTTGGGAAACACTAAGAAGCATTCATGCATTCTCCTTGTTGCCTTTAGGTTTGTTATTTTCTGCCTTCAAGTGGCGGTGTTTGAATAGTTCACTATTATTGGTAAGTTTTATTCGACGTGCTTAAAACTTTCTGTAAAGCCTTTTTTCGCTAACACCTATTTTCTCTATAGCTTTCGACTCGATTATTTGTGAGATCAAATATATGCATAAATTTTGGTCTACTATACGTCGAGACGAACGTTTATCGTAAATCTCGTATTCCGTTAAACTTGAAAACACCGTCGACGTCGCGAACTCGTCACAGTTGTCACCCAAGTTATACCTAATTGATTTCTTTAAACGTTTTCAATTCTATCGGAAAAGGTTATAAATAACTTTCGTTTTGTATGGAACTCCCAGTATAAAGGGTTTTACTCAATACCCTCACTAATTCCAGATAGTTTCTTGCAGATAAAGCGAGACAGTTTTCATCAAAGTAGGATGTTATGATTTCAGTATCGAAAATGCTATATAAAAATTACAAAAGTAGACTATGAAAAGAAGTAACATATACCGAAATAAAAATCGATGTATGTTGTTTTACAGCGAGTGAATATTAATACTTTGTAAGGCACAACAGCACACACCTTACAACACAAGGTATAAAAATTCTTCATTTCGGCATAATAATAATAAGAAAAAAAAAAATTATGTGATTTGCTCTTTCTCCAGCCTCCTCTCAAAATTTACATGTAATCAATCTTCAATTTTAAATTTCTTAATATGAATATAATACGATATGATTTAATTTAATAAAGAAGACTATTTTTGAGCTTATCATTATTTTCATTTAATTCAATAACTTTGGACGGTTTGATGTCGCGAATATTTACAAAGCTATGATTGTCTTCATAAACAGTGGCAATTGCAATTGCATTGGGATCCAATTATGATCAATTTTTAGGAGTAATAAAAATTCATAATTTGCCAAAATACTCTCAAACGTCTGCGATCATCGTAGATTCGCAGATGAGCGAATAAATGCCGAGTAATAAAATTGCTTGCTCTTTATTATTTAGCGTTTGAAATTTACAACTAAATTTATTTCGTAGCGTTAATTCATCTCGGATTTTAGCGAACAATTTATCGTAATATTAGTTAGCCATATATTTGAAATAACACTTCTCACTTGATATAAATCGGTTTCCTAACGTCGATAATATTATACGTATAAAAATTCTCTTCAGATGATTTCCATTTTTAGTAGACTTCTTAGCTGTAAAACACATATATTGTGTTCCAGTTATGGTAATGAAATGCAATTAGTTACATTCAACGTGGGTGATGAGTACAGCTAGAGCATATTTGAGAAGAATCCAGACGAAAACAAAATCAATATTCAGTCATGATCTCATGATAAATCAGCACTTTTTCATACTGCTTTACCAAATTCTGGTATTTCTTTCCCTCCCATCAAGCTATGAGCACTGCCAAAGTAAATACTTCGAATCGATATTCCTTCGTGTGATAAATGGTGTCAATATTTTTACTAATTAGACGCGAATATTGTTATGATCAATCATATGCCAGTCCATTCTGGTCGGAAGAATTATCAAAGAGTTGATTGTACATACGAACTACATATGTCGCTATACAAATGTGTTATCTCATACCTGCACCTATTCAAATTCACAAGCCTCTTTTCTGGCGGATAATTTCCTGTTGTCTTATTAGATTTGGAATTGAAAAAAAAGCGTGGAAAATGTAATTGTTTTATAAACGTTTCTAAAAATGATAATAAACCATGATAAATGACAACAAACTCCGCACATGCGCACTACATATTTTGCGACTTACAAGATGCTTGCATGTTGAGGACACAGTTTTACATTACGCTTATGCAGTCATTAGCAGTCTATACATGAAAGTCAATAGCTAACTTTTTTCATATAGAAAATTTTACATATGCAGATAATATTTTATCTAATATTCTATTCATGAGAAACATGAAAAAATGCGATTACGGAGGCTTCAATTCATAACTTACGAGTATAGCGACAAATAAACAGGGTAAAAGTAAAAAGCTCTATACGCTATTTAGGATAACGCCCCGTACATTTCACAAGAAAAAAAAAATTATCTAATGAAAGTTGCCCTCCTCCAGACGACAGATATTTTTGGAGTTAATTCACCACGACCAAGTATCAAAATAAAAACAAGAGATTTTTTACTCTTATGTTTTAGAAGTAGAGAAAAAAAGATGGAATAAAAAACAAAATGCGAGATCCACACAAAATGAAAAAAATACTAACCCCAATCTAGCATAAAAAAAGGTCTTGTAACCACCAAGCTAAAACAGTACGTTACCTACCCACACAAAGTGTTTCAACTCGTAAAATTATATTTTAGGAATACGCGAGTCATATTTTAAAATTTATTACTGTAAGGACGGTATATGCACTCATAGTCATAATAACCTAACCAGCGAAAATAAATGTACAACAATGATGCGCTCAAAGGTTTTTCTTCATAATTTCACTCATTAAATAAATCACGACGATTACACGTTGTAAATGTGTCATAATATTCAATTGTAGGCAATTAAAACAGGAGAGAAGAGAAGGCGGAGAATCCAAAAACATCGAGTCATGCACGAAGACGTTGAAGATACTCGAGTAATATTTCATATTCACCATACCGATCACCATCTCTATTCACGTCCCAGTTGGCACTAAAACCATTGGTATTTTTAAAAACGCCTCCCATCGATACCATTGAACTTGGGACATAACCTAGACCCAGGTTGAATTTTTCATAGATGAATTGATGGAAATTCGTTAGGCGAACCTAGAGTGTGAATTTTTAATGCAGTTTCGCTGTAACGATGAAATGACTGATTGGCCAGAGGGATTGCGTAATGAAATTTCCACTCCAGTTATCACTACGAGTGGTTGTGGTTTCGAGACGGTATCTGAATTTTTAAGCGATACATTTTAATTATGCTAACCCTACAACGCGAACACCATCGGTCAATTGAAATGCTAAAATTATGTCATTCGACCTCACGGCAGGGAGACGATTTAATCATTTCGATGCCCTCATATGGCATCATTTCGCGTACCTACGTATAGCGATAAAATCGAATTCGACTGCAAGCTGTTTAAAACGAACGGTACGAGTTTGAAAAAACCGTCGATTCGTATCGCACCTACATATGTAAGTACGCGGCGTATGTGAACGGAATATGGTTACGTGATAAATCTTATTTATTCGCGTGTTATCTTTCACGCGACTACGAAACGTATTCGATTTCCTTTTTTCTTTCTGTAACATCGCGCCCTTCCAGATCTCTGTATTGTGTTCAGAGGTCGAAGGCGAAAAAGATGTTTCAGCGTTATACGATAAACTGGACGAAATATTATACGCGCTAATGTATCGTTTCCGATATTAATTATAAATTTCTACCGTTACGAACGCAACGATTAGAGTGAATGGAAAAATATCAATAAAGCCGTATATAACTAAGATCCCAAAACAAACGGAGAATCTTCGATTCGAATACACATTTGAATTGAACTTACAATCCTAGTATGTTTGGAATTTCTTCGAATACAAGTATAGTACTTCTTCAAAAACATCATCATCAACCCGACGAGCTTCACGAACAAACCCTTCAATTCGAGCTCCAAATGTCATCGTATTACATGTTGACTTTCGAGTATTTCTGTTTCGGAAATCGACGCCAAAGCGTACGTTAAATTGAAGTTGTTATATTCGTACACGAAGCCATTTTAATCAGTGCCCGTGACTCGTACGAGATGTCGTCGTTTTTCCGGCGTTAGCGCGAGGATCACTTTAGAGCGAAGCTGTTGTCTTTGAGTACATTGTTACCAACGAACGGAGGCATTCGGTCGCGAGTATTAGAAATTTCATTATTTTTAAGCGAAGAAAAATTTTTCATATGCAAAGCTACGTGAAGGTATTAGGTACTGAATACACGTACGAATGAATGTCGCCGTGCAGTACGCGCAATAAAGGTTTTTCATCGTGTACAGTCCATGATATGTTGAATATATACTGTGAAATCCCTCGAGTTTCATTTATCCGCTTACTTATTTTTTAATTTAAAAATACACCGAACCGTATTCACTTCTAAATGTTGAATTTTTTCTCCAAAAAAATTTCATTTAAAAAATAATTCTTTTCTCTACGTAACTGATGTTTGTATCAATCCCAACTAAAGGGCAGAGCTGCCGAAATGATATACATTAGGGGTACGGTGTCCCCGAGCCCAGGGTATTTCCAAGAGTCCGTAAAAAGTGATATGACTTGTTAACTGTCATCTGATGTATAATTGGCGGCTTTACCGCAAAAAATATCTAAAAAGAAAATTAATTTTGAATTTTCAAGATAATTTTTTTTCAAGCGTTTTTGTTAATCAATTACATAAGTAAACGAGAAATTTCACTTTTAGCTGAGTTTTCAACATACAAAAGACAGCTATTACAGCCTACCTGATTTGTGAAGGAGTGTCGTGGGAGGATGGAGGTCTTAAAATATTTACGTTTTAAACCATTTGTAATCATCTGGTAAATATCCAACTTTTTTGTATATATTTTTTCCCCTTGCGTAGCACTGATGGGTATTTATAAAATTCGCTTAAAATTTGATGAGAGACTCTTCTTAAAAATGCGAAATAATAAATTTTAATTTTTTCGAAAAAATGCAAAATGGACGGATTACTTGGAATAAAAAAATTAAAAATATTCAGGTTCAATATGATTAGAAGTTACAAAATAATTTATTTCATTAAAATTATCATAATTATTTAAAAAAATAGGAAATAATGAAGTTAAATTAAAAAAAAATAAATTACAAAAAAAATAAAAAAAATAAAATCTTTAATTAAAGAATAAGGATTAAGAATGATGTAGGCTGGAGAAGAGGCAAATGGCTCGAATTGTTCGTTTCTGATCTCATATGAAAAAGTAAGTTACGGACATCAACATATCAAAATTTCAGCTTTCCAAGTACATTTGGAGGAGAGTTGGAGTAAAAAACGGTTTTTTGAGGAAGTTTCATGTCATAAAATTTCTGGAATCCTCTATATATCATCACCAAATCAATCTACAAAGGTCAAACTTTAATTTGTCCTTTTTCAGATGGCACATCCTACACCGGCGGGATCAGAAAGATGTCCATTGGCGTAGAAGTGAGAAATCTTCGCCTCCCGAAAATAAAAGAAACTCGCGAATGGTGGAATCAGTGGCTGGCAGATCAAGCGTACAGGACTGCATATGGGGTTAGTTAGCGACCAGAATATGACCTCCTGAATTTGGGTTAAAATCGATCAAAACTAGCCGATTATCAAAATTCGAGTAGAAATTAAGCAATCTCAAATTGGTAAAAATGTAATGATTATTGGAGGTAAGAAAGTATACTACATTCAGGGACGTAACTAAGGGGGGGATGAGGGAGCTTCCCCCCACAGGTGTTTTGAAAAGTTGGGAAATTTATAATTGTTCAACGTTGAAATTGGGAACTTGGAATTTATTTTGGGAAAATAAGAACTCGAATAAATTCGAAATGATGCCAACTTATATCATGTATAGCGCACAACCAGGGACGTAGCCCCCTTGGCTTTTGGAAAGTTGGTAAATTTAGAGTTTTAGCGTAGCAGTATTATTACAGCTATTTTTAAAATTTTTGAAGACTAAAAAAAAAGGTCAACAGTTGGTAAAATTTCATGATATTAGTTGGCAATTTTTGGTTTTCTCCCCCCCCCCTGAAGAATGTCCTCGTTACGCCCCTGACTACATTATTGAAGTGATCCTTTTTAATCAGGCATTTTATTTAAAATAATTAATTTATTAATTTATTGTAGTTGAATAAATATTTATTAAAAATACCTAAATTGTAAATTTATTTTATTTAAATACATTATTCAGTAGAAAAAAGATTCTTTTCTATGATTGAATTATGAATTCGATAGCTTCAATTAGCTTATTTTTCTAATATCCTAAATTCACCTTCACACATGATATCGAAGGAGAGGAGGTGGGGTTATCGACCTCAAAATGTGGTGGAGGTAGAACAAAGATAGAAAATTTCTTATTGTTGTTTCATATGATAGAATGAGTCCAAGTAACTAACCTTGGAGGGGAGTTAAAGTAATGAATGACTTTTTGAGGAAGTGTTGAATTGAGTTATCAAATTTCTGGAATCTTCTATATATATCCTTACCAAATCAATTAACAAAGGTCAAAGTTTGTATGCGGGGTTAATTATTATAAAAATAAACTTCAAATCGAGTCGAAAAAGAAGAAAAAACGTACTGCTTTTGAAATGAAATTCGCCTAATTTGCCAGTTAAGTTAAAATTTCTAACATCGTAGTGAGAACTGGTGATCAAGGAGATTATTAAAAATAAACGTCAATTTGAGAGGAAGAAGGAGAAACTTACGGTTCCCAAAATGTAGATAAAATGAACGGCTAGTTCAGCCAAAATTTCTAATGCCTGAATACAAAAAGCAAGAAATGCAATACATCGAGATACATAGGATATGTAATCCCATATCCTCTAGATATGTTTTACGTTTATACCATAATGAAGTCACAGAATACTTCCAGTCCATACTAGACAAAATGGAAATTACATAAAATCTAGTTGTTCGCGGAAAATGTAAATGAATAAACATTTTCGCTTCCACTGTTAAATAGATAATTTATTGGGTATTTATCAATTTAAACAAGGTTGAGACGGTTATTCTGATTAAGAAGCATGAATGTTGAATTCATGAGAAAAAGTTATCAACAATGACGAGTTCGTCTCTTTTTTAAGCAGTAAATGAACCAGCATGAGCGCGAGAGAAATACGATATGATTGTTTGAATTTTCAATGATGATGTCCCAGTCGATGAATTCTCGTCATGACTTGGTAATCGTTGGAAAATTATTTAATGGATAAAACTAATGAAATACCTACTAGTTGAGGGGAAAAAAGTAAGAATTTCCATCGTTGAATCCACTGAATTAAGCAAACAAATTTTATTTCTTCAATATTTTTAAAAATTAACGAGTTAAACTGTTACTTCTCAATTATGAGTCAAGGAAATCTCATCTGGTTACAAATGATTTTTTTTTTGTTCTTCATAATATTTTTGATTTATGCGTTATAATTTTTTTATGTATAATTTTAGATTTATATATTCATTACGAACATAATTTCGTGCTGCAGTCCGCAATTGATGATACTCGTAAACGAAAGAGGGAATTAGTACTAGTCTGGCTCGACCTTTCAAATGCTTTTGGTTCTATCCCCAATGACTATCTTCTTGATAGTCTAGCAGCCCATAATATCCCCCCTCCCCCCATTTAAAGAAATCGTACAAGAAATGTATACAGGAGCTAGCACAGGGTTTGAACGGCTCAGGGATACACCAGTAGTATTCCAATACATGCCAGGGTCAAACAAGGTGATGGTCTTAGTCCCATCATTTTTGACCTCGGCATGGAGCCAATTATACGTTCGGCCAAAAGGTTAGGGCATGACGTTGGATATGAGCTCCATGGAAGACGCTACTCCGTGTGGGGATACGCCGATCACATCGTTCTCATCACGGAGGAGGCTGCAGGAATGCAGTCCATGCTAGCTGAAGCGGACGAAGTAGCCAACGCCGCAGGGCTGCGCTTCAACCCTCGCAAGTGTGCGAGCCTCCACGTGGATTGCAGGAGAGCCGCTCGGGTGGTCGACACCACATTTGTGGTTGGCGGAGAGCCTATGGAGGCACTCGGTGAGATTGATACATACCCATACCTGGGCATTCCGGTGGGTTTTCGAACTGACCACACAATGTCGAAAATCTCCTTTCTATGAGCAATCGTGATTCCGAGAGCAATAAGCAAATGCCCCAATATTATACCCATCCTAATTTTTTTCAACTGAATAAGTACTTCACCGTCATAGACTCATCGCTAACACTGCCAAGACGAGTGGGCCAAGCCGCGAAATTACGAATATCTCAGTCACCTTCGTTCATTCACTAGAGAACCGGATGTTACGAAAATCTCGGTATATTGACTTTTCGTTCAAACCATAAAAATCCTACTCACATAAATTCGCCTGGCCGCAAAAATGTGGTAATAAAAACATTGGTTATAAGAAAATAAATAAATGAATAAATTTGAAAAACACACGAAGACAACAATACGAGAAAATAATTTTCGATATCATTTTGGTCGTGATAAAATGATGTCTTTACTTCAATTTTCTTGTTCAGCCAACGTTCAAATAAGCGCATAGATTTTATCGATGATGATCAATTAGAGTACCACGAGACGATAGTATGGTATAATAGCGGTATATTTCACAACCATCATCATTCGTTACAATATTAAATTCACATACCATCGAACGGTAGGAAGACGAAAGGTAATTTTGAAAAAGTCGCAGCCGATAAATTTAAAAACAGATTTACATATTTAGGCGGCAGTAAAGACTTTCTATTGACCGCGCGTCAGCGTATTATGAGCGAGCCGTTATACACTTATATAGAATATAAGAAATATAACCTTAATAAATTATTATGACTTGTACAAAATCAACATTCAACTCCTACCAAAGTGAAAATTTACGAATGACTTACTGGTTACCGGATCGTAAAATCCGACCAGTCGTTCCACCCATTTAATGGTATAAGTACGGGTGTAATATTTTTTCCGAGTGGTACGTCGACGCGAGGTGATCGGACACACGTACGTAAATACGTAACGAATAAGTGCTTTATTAACTCCTTCATTTATACGAAACGATACTTTTCAATCGCTACCACCAGGCTGGGAAACGGTTTGGACGTATCGGAAGCGTTGTATAAGAACACACCTGGTGCCTGGTGTGTCGGCTTCCAAGCGGTAGCAGCGGATTAAAAGGTAACCCGGCAACAGGCATATTGGATTTCAAGTTATACCTGATGAGCGCTAGACTTGAAAGGTATTATATAGAAAACCTTGTTATCATCTCGAAAAACTCTATCGTATAGATGACGGATTATTGTTGATTTAGTGGAAGACGGCTCGTCGTTGAATATGTATTATGAGCTATAATACCGCACGACGCCGTATATCTCGTACGAATACGATAATCTACAGCTTTGTCATTTCTTATTTACGATATAATTGCGAGCATTTTACATTCTAGGGTCCCGATAAAAATACGGTTAACCCGAAAGGTCGAAACGTGCGCACGACCGAATAAAAAAGCAAAAGTCGTCGGCGTTTTTCGAACGTCGCGCTGTTTTTCGATGAGAAACGTATTTTCTGCGTGGAAGTACGCTTTTTCTCATTTATTACAACGCGTTTACCGGTACGTGATTCTGTTTATCATCGCATTTCCGCGACTTCATTTAAATTAATGTCGCCCAGATCTTCTCGCCGCGAGCTTTCTTCTCCATACTATAAAAGTACGACCATCTTGGAAAATATCCAAACACGTATCGAGATTAGCGAATTTTTCTTTTTCGGCTATAATGTAATCTTCGTTATAATAACATTTTTAGCGAGTCGCTTATATTCGTTTTAAGCCGTCTGCAACGGAATTACGTTTTACTTTTTTTTCACACCGCCAATGCGGTCGGCGACTACGTGACCACGGTAATTCGTTTCGTCTTTCGTATCGGCGAAATTTATAACAGATGGTTTGACTGGTTGAAAGCCGAGATTTAGGAGATAGGTATTCGTTAGATAAATGAAGGCTGAGGTGTTTTTAGAAGCCTCATAATCCAATTCATTTTTAAATACGTGCAAAAATTACTTTGTTTAATTTTGAAAAAAATGAAAATAATCATTAAATCAAAATAGATATCGAAAAAATTCAATCTTGTGTGTTTTCAAATTGAAAAAAAAATAATAATAAATAATAATTAAAAATATTATAATTCTTTTCGTTGGACCAAAATACAGCTTGAATCTGATGCCTGGAATTATATTTCGACAATTTGCGACAGGTTTTTGAAGCATCGAAAAATTTTGTTTCAGCGATCAAATTTCGCATTTCGATCTTTTGTATAGATGATTCCAGGGGTCTTCTGATTGATGTCTCCAACACATGTTATTCACATAATTATGGAGGATTTCGTGGTCTAGAAATAAATTCTCATAGTCCACTCGGTATTTCGAGACTTCAGAAATCTTCAAAATTTTAATTTTTCCAATTTCTTTTTTTAATTAATTTTTTAATACGTACAATCTTATCTTAAACCATAGATAAATGAGTATTATGGATGACTAGAGTAAAAAAGACGTGTTAATTTACAAATGTGTTTTTTCATGATTTTCGAGGTTTTTATGCTCAAAAAATACATTTGATTTTCATGTTGCATTCATGGCCTTCCAAAATAACGTTCAGTCAATAAAGTAGAAAACAAAACTCGAATGAGTAAATTTTTTTTCTTTGAAACAGAAAAAAAATCAACTTGATGCTTCGAAAAATACCTCAAAAATGTCATAAATACGATTGATACGATGAGTGCAAATATTCCTATGATGATCAAACATACAATCGTATCGTCTTCTCCCGCTTTATGCTGAAGAATAATATACCGAACTACACTTAATCAGTTCTTCATAGCTACTATAATATAATTAAGTGTTGGAAAGTATCAGTCAGAATATTCACCTGTATGAGTAAGAGCAAGTTGTTACCACCCCGATTCCAAATGTCATTACCCAATTACCGACTACATTGATGGTTATGAGTTTCGCTGCACTCCTGATCACAACGTGAGAGGCTCTTTTTCCAAGTGTTTAACTCAACTCATACGCGTAAAATACATACATTTTTTTTTATAAGGGCAGGTCATCTGAATTTACTAAGAAAGAAAACTATATTTAGCCTATTTCGTATTTACTGATAATTTTACAGTAAAAAGAAAGTAATGATGAAAAGGGTAAGCAGCTGTGCCGCGTTACTGGAGCTGAATTTTCGTTTCATTTTCCCAAAATCTTAATCCCGAGCCCATTTTTGACTGTATCTGAGTCTCGTAAAGTAACGAATCGTTTTCTTTGAAAATTGAAACATACACTCTACGTTAATATTTAAAAAATCGTACCCAAGAGTTTTTCAACTAAATAAATATTTCTCGAAAAACCCCTCAATAAAAGTTGAAGGAGTCAGAGTTTAACCTCTGATAATGTCTTGTAAACAGTAGAATTATATTTATCTTGTGTATAAATCAAGTAAAAATTTTCAACTTTCATTATTTCAAAGGGCATAGGAGGATAAGAATGGCAAATCAGGCCCGGAGCCCAATTTCGATGAAATTTGGGTGGTAGGTAGGTACCCTTTAGAAACTTTCATGGCCAAAGTTTCAGACTCCCCGCTCCCTCGTTTTTGAGAAATTAATTTTCAATTGAAAAACCAATTCGAATTTTTCTTTCACGCAATGGTGGACTGATTTTATTGAAAATTTAGTATGTTATACTGTTCCATAGGGGGTCTCTTGGAAAATATCAGCAACTCCCCACCATGATTTTACCCCCACCGAAGACCGTTTTTTAACTTTATTTAATTTATTTAACCCTAATAACGCTTCGGCACAATTATGAAATTGATATTTTTAGATGCCTCCTTAGATCTTTTCCCTCTCAACCAATTAAGATACTGTTTAACTTGGATAGTTCTTGAGCCAGAAGGCGATCCTTTGCTCGTTTCAACCTACTCCCTCTTTTATTTGTCCTACTTATACATTTCTGCGAAGATTGTAATACGAATGATGGAGTAGAACGTTCTTATTTTATGAGTAAAGGATTGAAGGTAATGATGACGAAATACGTTACAAACATGAAATTACATTTTCGTATATACGTCCCAGAAAGCCATTATCATACGTAAGCGTGAAAAAACATCTCCGCTGAGGCACCTCAGTCTCAGGGCTGTAGAAAAAATATGATTTTAATAATCGCTCGATGTCCATCCAAGCGTAAAATCGCACCGCTGAAAAATCGTCTACTCCGAAAAGTTGGCCAATTTAATCAACCATTTTATTAACAAATTTCATTCGCGTCAACGATCTGCTCGCATATCGCGAAACAAATCGTTCATACTTGAAAACATCGCCGTAGTACTTTGAAAAATAGCTCAACTTTTGATCGCACATCGCGAAAACTTTCGTCTCGACATGTTTTCTATTCGTATAGTTGGCGAAATTATACCGAACTACGTAAATAAAGTTTCTTTCGTTTATCCAAATAAGTACCCGCGCACGGGTGTACATTCGTCACTTTGATAGTATTCTTGTCTACGCTATCGCATTCGAAGCGAATACTTATCGAGAAAAATATGAAAATGCATTCGCTCGAGCGAAAGAATAAGAGAGCTCTATGAAGCGTTATACCGAGTGTACAATGTACGTACAATATTACCTGTCAAAACTTTTATCGACGATTTAATACGTGATTTTTCACATGCAACGACATGCGGTGTACAATAAATCTTCACGCGGTATCGAAGCAAGGGTTAAAGAATAAAATTTACGCTGTTTACGCTAACACCTGTACAGAAATTCGCGTCGCAAAAATACCTTTCATTTTCATATAATATCGCAACGGTGGTATAACAGAGACAAATAGCATCCCCAACAAATTTCGTCGATCGTAATTAGAATTCAGTGAATTTATGCCACGCAGCAAGGGTAAGCTTGGAAGAAAATAATATTTTGTTGAATCCTCGTCCTTCGTAGAATTGAGACCATTTTTCCGGAATATTAATTTAATGTTTATAAATAACAAAGCAATTAATTACCTGCTACTATATCATTCTTTCGTAACTTCTTTAGTTCTATATAAATTACATACCTGCAAAATAAAATGTTACTGAATCAGTGGCGATAAATATTATACGAATGAAAATAATTTTAATTTATTAATCAATAACAAAGCTTTATAAGCGAACTGATTGGCTCACCTATCGATAAAATAAAGGAAATTATAATTCAACATTACAGCTGAGAGTATGACTTCCGTAGTAGGAAATACCAAGAAAAAAAGGAAACAAAATTCTACCGGATACAGAATATAATAAGTACAAATTAAATAAAAAAACAAATTTTGATACCTTACTGTAAAAATGATAACTGAATTTTCGATCATACCAAAATTAATGTATCATCCAACACATACAAAATTACTTTATGAAAAATAAAAACTAGCCGCTACACTCAGAAGAGAATACCCACCCAGATAATAGAATTTAATTCTCCCTCAGGGTTAAAATGCCTAACAAATACTTATTGTAATACATGTACAATGAAACAATGAAGCTAACAGGAAGGAAACGGTTTTGATAAAAATTACAGTTATTTAAATGAAAACTAAAAATGTCAACCTGTCAAAACGTTTATTTTTAATCTAATTATAGCCGTTTAAGTAATAATTTTACCATCAGTTCTACTACTTTGCCGAGAGTAAAATTTCCACTTCTCTTCACGTATTTCTCAACACCGCAGCGTAATTCAAGGCTCTTAGCATTCTTTGATGTGATAATTCCACTTCGAGTTGAATGGTGAATTATAATTGTCAAAATTTCAAACAATTAATACAAAATATTATGGAGCTTCTAAACACGTGCGATGATGTCGTGACCTTGTAACTTCTACACGAAGTGACTTAAACCTTTTATAAACCCGAAACAAATCTGAATAAGTAACGATTTTACTCAGATGTTTCTTTTTTGGTAAGGATACCCTCACCTTCACCCTCACCATTACTTCAAGAAAAGATTTCAACAAAGTAACCAAAACCAGGGAAATGGAGTGAGAAGAGGAGAGTACCTTCGAGTATGGGTTCCTGAGAGGGCACGAAAATCCAAATTCTCGCTTTCAAAACCTTTCATAATTCTAATTAGATTAATTTAATCAAATTTTTTTCAAACTTTCTTTGAACTAAACAAAAGTATTAAAAAGCAGGGCTCAAAATCTGGTTCTCGTCGGCCCTGAATTCCATCTATTCTTTTCAATGAGTGGTAAACTGAGAGCACCAGAAGAGGTGAGTTGTCCTGGGCTCGAGCTTCCTGAAGGACTCCGGAGGTCACAAATGAAATATTTTATTATTTGTTCACAGTTTTCTTATAACTAAACATAATGAGCCGCTTGGTTTTTCCGAACACATCGTTTATTTCAACGCCGGTTGGTTTTTTCGTGGACGAAGGCTATCTCGTAACATTTTGCGCGAATTGCCAGCCGCTTGTTTTAAAAACCTACTAACTCCAAAACATGTTTTTGCTAGGAACACGCAAAAAACAATTAAATGAGTTGTCTTTAGCAGGTTTTTGATAATAAATGCCATTTTCAAATCGTAATTTAGTTCGTTTAGAGTAGTTTTTGAAATAAATCAACAGTGCCATTCGATTCAAGAGCTTTAAAAACAGAGAATTACGAGTATATACAAACCTCAATTTCCAAATTTTTGGAGTTAGTAGGTTTTTAAAATAAACGGCTCATATAGGAGTAATTTTGCGCAATGAAAACTCATCGCAGTATGCAATGCGCAGGCTATTAGGTTTAAAATTTTCATTTATTTGATTTATTTTTTTTTTCTTCGAAAAACAAATTTCAACCACGATTTATTCATAACAGAGTGAACGATGAAAAATTTTTCCAAGTTCATTGGTTTGCAACACTGCTAAGTTTTTAATTTTTTTTTTACAAATGATTTTTTTTTTAATTTTCAACATTCAGATTCAATAAAAGTTGGTGTTGGTGCTATATTTCATTCACACCATTTTTCAGTGTAGGAAATTTGGCGCTTTGCCTGCACGGATTTAATGGGTCTCACTGCATTTATGATGCTTTATGTAGTTAATTTCTGCTGATATGAGTTAAAGGGCCTCCATTAATTATGTGAGGCGTTCAAGGGTGGGGAGGTCAAGCCTAATCTCATGTAATCTTACTATGGGAAGAATGGGGGATCTCGGCAAATATCACGTATTTTTTTCTCGCAAGAAACAAAATTAAATCGCATGAAAATAATATTAAATTAACTAAAGATGTTTCTTTACTATAAAATATAGGCAAATCACATTCAATAATTTAACGAGATTATTTGTTTTTCTTTTTAATAAATTTAACGTATTTACCCAAAAAACACACATTTTGAAAAATTTCACGTGTGATTGGAGAGTGGGGGAGAGAAATGAGACAAATCTCATAAAATACTTTTCTTTTAATATTCAATTTATTTTATAAATAAATATATAAATTAATAAATTAGTAAAAAATTTGGAAAAACAATCAATTTCATAAAATTACGAAAATAAAATTAGAATTTTCTCCCTAAAATGAACGTTTTATTAGAAGAATCATTCCCACATGCAGAACGAGATATGAACGGTAACTTTTAACTGCACGTATACGATAATTCATTTCATACTTATCCTCCATCTAGATTTGATGGTGATAAAACGATTGAATTATATTTCGGCAAAATATTAAAATTCAATTTTATAAGTTATGTTCATCGATCAGCGTAACATTTGTTTTTAATGGGGCAATTTTTCGGCTTCTCCGTCGCCATAAAAAATCAAACAGTTGTGTTCGGACGATGAAGCGTTCCATTATATATAACAACTGTATATAACCAATAGGTGAGATTTTTTGCATAAGAGCTCCATTTATAAAACGCGGACTAGTAAATATTATACTTTTTGAATTACAAAAGAGGTTACGACCTAGGGATCGTATTTTTTTTCGAATTAAACCCTTAAACAATGCTGAAAGGAATTCCACACCACTGATGAGCATTTCCGGGTAGCGGACGATTCGCGTGTCAAATGACTAAGGTTTTTCCGAACACGTCGTTTATTTCAACGCGGGTTGGTTTTTTCGTTGACGAAGGCTATCTCGTAACATTTTGCGCGAAATTACCACCATCGTCGGCGAGAATGCAAACAAATTTTAGAATACAATTCGGCGCAATTAATTACAGAAGTTCGTTTCCTAAAAAGCCTTTTCGACGAATATAATTTATCAAACTTAAAAATTAATTAAGCGTTTTATAATTATACACTAATTATTCTTTCTCACAATGTAACCTTCGCTAACAAACGGTTTAATAACAAAGAAAACCGTTTTTGTTCGTCGCCTAGAGGCGCGCCGAGACGCCGCGATGGTTTTTCAGATTTTCTCGAAATACCGTGCTCTTATTTCGTAATTTCGGTTAATTGGTGCGATTCGAGATTCGCGGATTCGATGAAGCATATTTTCCCGCATGCACGTTTTATCGACGAGGTGGGTAGCGGACTAGTTTCTAATTTTAGCTATGATTAGGAATCGGCTAGATGGTCGAAGCCCACTCGAAATATCGCTACGTTGTATTTAGGGAGCAGATAAACTGGTTATTGTATCTAGAGGGAGTAAACGCGCGTACGAAATTAAATCTATGAATAAAAATGAACCACAGAGTTTCAAGAGCAATCGAAATTTTCGAGTATCTTATAATTATCATTTTCCACATAGTACCTATACACGTGTGCGGTATACTTTATACCTAGGTAATACAATATTTATCGATACGATAGCGTATTCGGTTTGGTACGAGCTTCTAGTTTATTATCAAAACATTCGAGCAACGTTGAACGTTTTCATAAGAATTAATCAAGCGTGTTAATCGCAGTCGTGAGCTTTCAATAGGTACCCGCATATGTGTTATGATACACTGAATACGAATTATCATACGTTAACAACTCAATGAAAGTAATGCCGCGATATATTATACGGTTGTAAATGATAATTCCGATGCATCCGCAAAGATACATTTTTAAAATACAACTTGAGCGAGAAAATCCTAAATTTCGTTCTCATATAAAAACACAACTAAAGCCAGCAACGAAGCTATAAAGGAGCCGCGAATGAAAGAAACACCGCATTCCATGAACGAGTAGGCACGCGACCGCGAACGCGCCTTATTAATCATAACTACCACGATTCCCAGTTCACACGCCGATAAAGAGCACGAGACTTATAATACCCTTTGATAGTTTGTTTTTGTAATCAACTTTAAAACTATTTTTATGTTTAGTATTTCGAATGCGATAGTGACCGAGTGAATAATTATACAGCAGGGTAGACAAAGAATTTTTTTTCCAAGTAATGACAATGCAAGTTGCCACATGACTTAAAGACATCATTCGTGAAGAACAGTTTGGAATCACTAATATCTAAAGATAACATCCTTACTCCTTCGAACATTTTATTGCAGAATGACTATTGACTGGAAGATCCTGAAAATTCCAAAGGAAGTTAAAAACTCGATTCTTAACAAATTTACAAATTTAGGAAAAACTTTTGATAAAGTGAAAAACTCCGTAATAGGGATGGACAAATACTCAAATACTCGGTTATAACCGAATACTTGTGGAACTGGTAAGCTGTAACCGAGTATCCGGTTATAACCGAGTATTTCAAAGCACGTATTATTTCAAACGAAGGCTTTAAAGTTCTGCACTCCAAAAATAATTTCATGTTCGAATTCAGCAAGAATATGGTTTTTTGGAGATTTTCGGACTTAATGAGGTAATGAATTTCAAAAATAATTTCGGATTCAAATTCAGCAACCTCAAAAACATAATTCAATATGAATGAATAATTTATTACTTGGAAGCCGCGCTTTCCCAAACATGAGATTTTTTGAAAGGTAGAATACAAAAACTGGCATTCGAATTTTGTTCACCTAGAAGCAATCGACTCTATTATAAAGTCATAAGAAAATTCAAGCTCCCCACATTATAATCTATCTTCAAAGGTTCTAAACCAACGAAGCAAGATGAAAATGCCCTTGACTGAAATTTTTCTTTTCATCGTATTTTCCGAAAAGTATTAGCAAATTACGATTTTGGTGCCAATGATTCATTTTCTTATGTCATTCCTGTTAACTGGTACCGAGAAAAACGTGATTTAAACGGTAAAAATTTCATTTTCTCCCAATTTCAACCAAATGAGTTGAAATTTAATATGTTGGTGGAGCAGGTACCGATGAGTATTCTATCAATTTTTCGAATTTAATTTTTTTGGAGGTCGCTCCTCAATGTCTCAGCGATGGGAGGGGAGGGGGGGTTCATAGCAGCCATGTGAGAGCCAAGCCACTTGAATAAATATATATATATTTTTTTTTCAAGTAATTTAATATCAAATTTAATTTTTTTAAATAAATATAGATTTATAAAAAGAGTTAATTTATAAAAATAAAAATAAATCAATTCATATAAATAAATATAATGTATATTTTTTTATTCAATTTTTATTTGAATTTTTAATAGAATCAATTATTTCATGTCTTCTGATTTTATCTTGAGACAGTGAATAATTTTAAAGCTGCAAAACATATAATTTTATATAATTTTAATACATCATTTTTTTCTTATTATTCATCAGTTTGAATCTATTTCATCCGTTACCAATGTTGCCAAATTAATGTAAGTGAATCGCTGAAAGTTTAAAAAAAAAAAAAACTTATCCGGAGAATTATGGTTGGTAATTACCCAAAAACGTAATAATAATAGTTAATCCCTCAGGGCCGAAGTCAGAATGTCAATGGGAAGGTTTTTGGAATTGTTTTCAAGAATAATGTACATTTTGTTGCTGATTTACAGCCATTGCATAAGAAAGAAGGCTTAATTTTTTCTCATGGACATACATTTTTGCAATGTAAAAGATATTTATGAACGTACTTTATTCTATACTTCAAGTAGTTACACATTTTTCTTTGATTGTAATGATTCGCAAGAAAAGGTGTAACAGTTAATTACCCTGTTACCTGTTGGTGTTCAACCGTGCCATATCCTGTAACTGGGGACAGAAGCATGGGTCTGAGTAATTAAAGAGTTAAATTTGGGAGAGAAGATTAGAGCACTGTAAGAAGTTGGTACAGGGACATTTTTTAAGATTTCTAGAAAGTTCAAAAGTCTATGAATGTCTGAAAATGTTGAGCAGATGATAAGAATGAAAAGGTTTTACAGAATGAAATATACGTTATAAACAAAAAATTCGGTTACAGTGAACCAGCACGCTATACATCTATATGCGCGGTCATTCCTTATTGCAAGGGTAACTGCGCTGACCGATAGTAAAACTAATAGAATGAAATCTATAGAGATTGGAAATTCAACAATGAAGAGTTACAAGATAGACCAACTGGGGGGGGGTGGTCATCTTTGGTGAACAGGTATTTGTGGTATAAGGCTACCTACAGCCGCTTCGGTAGGTTATAGTTGTCACAAGGTTGATGGGGGTGTTCCAAGTTCGTGATGTAAAATAGGTAAGATGTCGCATAGGCAAAGGCTAGAACTAAGGGAACGGGTCGCAATTGTAAAAAACTTGTTTTTTGTTAAATAGATATGCTTCATTCAGGTTCCGTATCGTAAATGTAGAATAGATCGAATAAAGTTATCATTATCGCTTTGTACGCTCTCTTGTTAACATTTTTAAAAAAATCTGAGAAGTCTATTTTAGTACAGATTATGTTAACGTATAGAGGAATTATATGATTCAACAATACTTAAATGCTTAAAAAAATGAACCCAGCATGAAAGGAGTTCGGACCCCCGAAATGCCTTTTGTGGCTAATGCTCTGTAATCTTTCAATATTGCGAAAAGGAATCAAAAGAAATGAAATAAATAAATAACTGTGATCCAACGCGAGAAATGTCACCAATGCGTCGTAAAGCAAATATGGAGGAAAACGCATTTAAAGTGTTTGATTATCAATTTTGTAAAAATATCAAAACAAAATAGAATAATTCAAAAGTGGATAGTAATTATTTAATTATTTGTAATGTTTTGATTTTATTTCTTATCCACGCAAAATGGATCAATTTGAAACCGAATACAATGATATTTTACGTTCGTTTTTATCAACCGATAACAACACTCAGGTATTACAATCTATCATCACTGGAATTTAACTCAAAATCGTTTGAAACGTAATAATTATTTGATTGTTGTTTATTTCTGGATGTAAATAATAGAATTCGAACTTTGAGGATGAAGAAAGCGTAGATGAAAGTATACTCACTGATAATTTAGTGGACTTCGAAGTGCCGGTACAATTTAATCTTGATTTCAACCCTACTACTTCGTCTACTTCTCACCAAAAAGCAAAAAAGTTTTTAAGAGTGACCGATAACTTTGATGAAGAGGAACAAAATGTGTGGAGGAAATATATGATGAAAACTCGCAAATTTGTTGCAAATTAAAATGTAACACATTCATCGATAAAAAAATTAGCTATCGATCATACGTAAGAGAATACTTCTTTACTATTACTATAATACATTGTTGTGGGCTGCTCCATTAGTTTTCAACGAATTTCATATTATTTACTGTAGAAATGCATTCAATGAGCTCACCAAATATGAGCAAGATTTGATCATATTATCTAAAATTATGTGAGGAAACCTCGTGCTGTTGAAAATGTTGTGGCAGCACCAGAATAATTCGATTTTTTGTTACATTTATTCTTATTTTTCTACTAATATTCATGACGAATGTCATTAAATAAATACAGTATTAGTGAAATTCAACTTATTTATTGAATATTGTTGGGTATAAAGGCTCTTTACAGGCAATTTTATCCATTTTCGATAAAAAAAATTATCAAATTTTGCTCAATTTCCGCCGATTTGCTGCGTATAAAGGCATAGTTTAGCGGTGAGCAGAAACTACCCAGAGTGCCTTCTGGATGGCCTTCGAGATATCTCACTTCCAACGATTTTTTAAGATGCTTAGAGATATCTGTCGGTTATGAGGGTACACTTATTGGAAAGAGGGGATGGTCTTTCGGTGGCTTTTCTCGCGTTGGGTCACAACTGTTCATTTTCAGTGAATAGAATTTGGAGCTCCAGGGTGCAAAAATCACTTAGACTTGATTAGGTACAACCACACAGCGTATCTAAATATACACTGAAAATCATCGTGATAACAATTATTTGCCATCAAATGTCTAGAACGGCTGGATGTTAGAGATACTTATCCTGATTTCAAGGTAAAAATAACTTACAGGAATTGATCGAACCATACGAAACACGTATGTAGCGTATTAAAAATAAACTCAGTTTTTTTCTTCCGATTATGATAAAAGGTCTTAAAGGGCTCCATCGTGTAATGGATTGAATCTCGCGCCGAGCCTATTTCACAAAGGAAACATATGTTATTTAATTGCTATAGACGGTTCGAACGGGCGATTAATTTCAAGGGTTTGAAAATGGAAAAAGATACCAAGGTTAATACGACCCTAAATAATGCCGTTCGTCCATTCCATCGCTATTAAACGGTTTAGTATTTAATTTCGTTTATAACCGATTACCGGGCCTTTTAAAAGAGATTTTGTAGTTAATCAGAAACGGCGAAATTTCGCTGCCATTCAGCTAAGGCTGCTATAGAATGGAAGAAAATAATTACGATAACGAATGTAATCGAAAACGGCTTTTCTTCGCCGAAGGAAAAGCCGAGTTCGGAAATAACGTCACATACGCTCATATTTCTTCACGGTTGGGTCAGTAGCCGTCAAGGTAACGAATTTCGTGCTTTGAATGAGAACGGCGTGATTTGAAACAAAAGGATGACATTTCATATAAGATAAACTCGGCGAGAGCGCGGCATAGTGGATGGAAATAAAATAACATTTTCTAAACCTAGTTTTTTTTTCTCACTCGTATAGGGTATTTTTTCTGAAAGAGATTTCGCGTTTCTTCAAAATGCGACCCTTTAGATAAATGGCTTTCTATTTATTTGACGGAAGTTACGAAGCGCACGTCGCGGGTTCGCCGACGGCGAAAGGGGAAAAAGCGATGAAACGCGAGATACACGTCGCACGTCACCTGATACAGCCAAACGACGGTGAGATTTTATTTATCCTACTAACGCGGTATTAATGAAAATTACATTCATAGAGATACGCGATCGTGTTTCAACAGGTTACCACCGCGGCGAACGTGCCCACGTCCGAATGCCATCTTCAGTCCAACAAACATATGATAGGTGTTTGGAAAAAACGTGATGTTGGTTTTTGGCGGCCGCAAAAAAAAACTTTCCGCCGGGTTTAACCATAAAAATAGCTATTTATAAAAAATGACTTTTATTCGAAAAACCTTTTTTCTAGCGGCGAAATTTTAAAGGCGTCGAATTTAACGGGCACCGTTATTCCGACGTATGAGGGTTTCGCCGAAAATAAAATTTTACCCGCCGCCACTCGATGCGATGAATTGCCGCGAAAAGTTTCAGACGGTGGTATTTTTTCCCCCTATTTCATTATTTAGATAGTTTCAGAATGAAATTGTAATATAAATTTTCACCACGCTTATACGTCGTACGAGTAACTTTCAAGATCGTATACGAGGATAAACCGCGTACTATCTTCGACCGAACGCGAATGGATGCACTTTCGTAGTGTAACCGCGTTTATCGAATCTACTCATCGATAACATTTACTTATCCGCGTTTATGTAACGTCCTAGGGCAACTGTGTATTTAAATTTTGTTATCTTAATGAACTACGCACATTTTTCCTGTAACGCTAAAAGCATCAAGCGAACTGGGCAAACTGGGTTATTTATTAGTTTTTCATATACAGCTATAATGTTTTCAGATTATAGGTATATAGCGATAACAAGTTCAACATTGATGCGAGGAAGTGCATTAATGAGAGTGTAATTAATGTGACGTAATTTCTTCGCGCTAGGATTCGCTATGCATACAGCGATAACCTGCGACGGTATAACCTTGCCGGTAAATTACCCAGAAATTAAATGTAATAGATTTTAGAGGTCGTTGCAATTTTTACCTACTTATGTGGGAGAATAATAAACTTATAAATCGAGTGATTTGAGTGTAAGTTTGCTGAAATTCAGTGTAAAGCTTTTTGTTATATTATAATTAATGACTAATAACTATTAAAAAAAATCCGTAACCATGCCCCATTACTGGAGATGAGTTTTCAATTCGGGCTTCCTTACATTGGCAGGATAATATTATCAAGTAAACATTTCAAGCCCGCAGTCCACACTCAATAACAAAGCAACCCCCCCCCATCACCCACAAAATCATCTAAAAAGTCGGTATTTTTGAATTTTCAACTTTTTGAGGCTTCTCAAGCCCACTTTAGATTTTGGTCATTAGCCATTTTGGATCCATTTTTGGTCGGGATTTTTACCCAAATTCAATGGGTCATTTTGTGGTTCCCAACTAACCAAACATGCGAAGTTCCACCTTTCTAGGTCAGTTTGATAAGGAGATATGCGAGTTTTATGAAATTTACGGTGATGTCCCCTCCAAATGCTTTATTTGCTCCGAGTCTCTCCTAGATTCGCTTAGTTGGGTCAAAACTGAAATAATTTAGCTACTTGTGCTATGTGCTCATTTTATCATCTGACACTACAGTAAAAATTTTCAACGTTTTGTTCACCATCATCGCATTTTGAGGACAATAACCCCTCCTTTTTTCCTCAAAAATTACGTGTGAAGCTGAAATTGGCATACAGCATGCTTTTCAGTAATTATATGAGTTCAAATTTATGAAATTTGAGCCATATGAGGCTCCTGAAGCCTCCTTGAAATTTCAGCCATCCGCCATTTTGAATTCATTTTTGATGGATTTCGGCTCATATTCACCAGATCATATTATGACCTTAAACTAACTGCACATACAAAGTTTAACTCCTCGAGGTAAATTTGATGACGAAATATGGGAGATTCAAGAAATTTCATGTCTTAAAACTTCGACAAAAAACCGATTTTGGCTCTAACTCGTCTCCAAATGCACTTGGGAGCCTGATATTTGGATATGTTGGCGTACATGATTCACTCTTTCATATGAAATGGAAAAAGAAAATGTTGAATTATTTTTTCCCACCCCGAGAGAACCGCCACTTTGAAGAAATCTAAAAAAAAAATATAAAAACAAAAAAGTTGGCAAAATTCTACAAAAAGTTTGTTCCGAATTTTTATTAATTTTCATCAACACCGAACGTGACTATGCATAGAAGTAAAATAAATATACAAAGAAATTAGACATTTGCCATATGATCACAAATGGTCTGAAACATAAGGATTACAAGACGCCAACCTACCTCTACCCCATCATTCCAAATAAGGTACGCTGTGATAGCTATAAATGCATATATACGTAAACATCATTTTAAATCTAAAACTCCGCTAAAAAAGTAAGCCGACATGCCGCATTACAGGAGCTGAATTCTCAACTGGGGCTTGTCCAAATTTATGATCAAATACAGAGTCTGAATAATCAAACCTTTTACCTATCCCTTAAAAAATCACCTAAGAAGTTGAATTTAGAATTATGTAGTATTTCTTGCCTACAAGAATTACATGAAGCCATATTTATGAAATTTCAGCAACTTGAGGCCCCTTAAGCCTTCCTCAAATTTTAAAGATTCTTTATTTTGGATTAAAAACGACCGCATTCCAAGTATACTTAATGAAAAGATAAAAAAGATTCATGAAATTTCCTGACGTGATTTCTCTTCTGAAAATCTATTTTTGCTTCAACTTCCTTTCACATTAACATGGGAAACTCAAATTTGAATAAGTATATTATAGTCATTGAAATTCGGTTAGTAATGTGACACCATGATCGACAACTTTCGATTTTTTGCTTATTGTCACCACATTATGTGGAGAATAATATATTTTTTTTAAATTTCATTTATTTTGGGTCGCTCTACATCCAAGGTCATTTGCGACCGCAATTACGTAATTTTTCAATTATATTTACAAATATTTTATAAAATTACAATGAAGCACGCTTATAATTTATTAAGTACATCATGAAGAATTGAAAATAACTGGGATCACAAAGCGGTTTCAAAATGGTTGCAGGGGTGTATTTTGGGTTACATAATTACATAAATGCACTCTAGAATGTCACCAAAAAATCCACGAAGCACGGGTAATACTTTTGGTAAGTGGAAAATGAATTCTGTTAATTATCATATTATCAAATATATTAAAAGAATTTGTAAGAAACCCTTCACACGGTTCGTCAGCCTCTTTCAATGGAACCGACTTTGATAATAATTTTGTTTTTCAAAAGGTTCCATTTCGTAATATAGCTATGTCATTACACAATTAAAGGATTGGAAATATCGGTTAGTGGAAGGAACTAATTTTTGGGATATTCAAACTACCCCTCCCAACAGAAAGCCACGTGTTGTGGTTATTTTCAAAAGTTTTACTATGTCGTTTGTGGAATTACTCTCTATAAATACACGAAAAATCAACGTAGTAACAATTCATTGCCAAAACGACCGCAAAGCGTGTCCATAATTCCTTGAGGATTCCGTTCAAAAGCCAATTGAATGTACTGACTCACAGAGCTCGTAAAATTAAACTTCTAAATAATTTCCTAAATGCACATCATCTATCATCACTTCGATCGTAAATACAGTCGAAACAAATCTGCGCCCATATAGCGGTAATCATTCACTTCAAAACTTAATCCGCTTCGCTGTATAATCCACATGCAGTAGTACAATGTTACACATGCACAAGATGCGGTAAATTCATTACAAGACAGTTGCAATAAATGTTAATTTATTGCGAATTCTTTAGCTTGGCTTTCAGCCAGTCTTACGTTTCTAAAAATGTAAAAAATGTAAACACTCTCAATTAACAGGCCAACCACTCAACCAGTACATTCGGTTACCTTAATCCGCGAAACCAAACATCTGGCGCGTTCAAGATACGTTTCCGCTACACGCGTAATTTTTCACCTCAAACTCGCGGAATCGCGGCTCTTTTTTTGACGCTGTATTCGCAAATCCGACGATTTCATCTCGTTAGGTCATTGTTCTACATACAGAGTTTTAGGAGTATTTTGACCTCGTAATCTTCACCTAAGCGTTACTCGTATTTCTAGCGAAAATTCGAGCCATTTTTCATCGCTGCTCGTAATGTTTTAATCATTTCGGCATCGCAAATGATCGCCATTATCGAAAATCGCGGCTATTTTTCATTCTTCGCGTTTCTCTTCACTCCTCGCGCTATTTCAATGGACCAAGCGTCGAGTGAAGTAATAAATGAGCGAGATTATAGGGAGCTAATTTTTCGACATTCAGATAAGGTAAATGAACCTCTGACGATAAAACATCGATGCGTTTATCAATGCTACATGCACGTACGCAGATTTGTAATGGCAGAAATATATTCAGCATATTTATAATTTAAAACCAATATTCCAAGAAGACGAAGAATCGACCTCGTTATTTTGTTAACTGCATTACTGACCTTGAATTAGATTGAAAATAATTTACACGTTTCACTCTTACTCGATATCGAATTTTCAACGTGTATCATTCGACATTTCAATTACTGATTCACCAATGATCATCAAAAATGTATTCTATACTCATTAAAAAAATATTTACCCTTTCTACCTATACAACCAAAATTTTAATAATATTTCAAATTAAAAAAAAAATGGTAAAAGAAATTTCAGGAATGAAGATAATTCAGCAAACACTGCCATAAAAGATGACCCAGCCTCCTTTCTTTCTCCTAATATAACCTCAGCCTCAGATCCTAAAATTCATAGTTAGATGCCAACAAAATGATTATGCCAAAAACAGTAAAAATTATCACTTCTTATAACGAACTTCTCGTCTCACGCGAATCTGCCTTACTACAGTTCATTCAACTTCAAAAAAAGACGATAGGTTGTCTCATCTGTCTCCACTTGTACCATATTCCCTTCTTGTATAAGTATCTTTTACACATGCACTTTATGACTTCTGAGTCTGAATTACCTACTCAACCCTCCTCACAATCATAGTACTTCTTACAATACACCTCCTGTACAATAAGCCATAACCCAACTAGCTAAACATTTTTTGTTTGAAAGCGGTCTTAGTTGAAAAATGCCTTACATGGTACCAAAAACTTGATCAAATTTTCACGAAAGAAGAACTGAATTTCACTGAAGCAATTTACGTGACCCATCAAACCCTGAGTACAAAAGCATCAATTTTGCTATCTTAGTAAAAAGATGTTTTGATTAAAGGTTGGTCACATTGTTTTATGGCAAAGAGCAACGAACAAAAGCAAAGTAAGTTCATTTTTTTTGCTTATCACTTTACGCTATAAAACAGTGTTACCAACATTCAAACACAAGTTTTTCCACCATAGTATGGAATTTTTTCCTTTAGGACTCAGGTTTTGATGGGTTGCGCGGTAATACGTTTCGTGGAATATTTTTTGATGAAAGAGGATAAAAAACAAGAGATTAATAATTTTTTCATTTTTATTTCAAGTGACCGTACCGTAACTGCCAAGCACTCTTCTTCCAAAGTGAACTCGCTTTCTCTCTCTACGCTTCTCTCACCTTTTCTTTAAGTTTCTCGCAAAGAAGTGAGTCTGTTTTGAAAAATCTATATATGAATATAATCTACATGGCGTCTGCTAAATAAATTGGGACCTAAAAATTCACTACCCTCTCCCCCCTTCCCAGAATAAAATGAAAAATAATTTCAATATTTCGAATATATTGAATACCGAAATTATAACCACACTCACAGAAAACTGATGTCATTTAGACCTACATGACAAATTTACACACAAAAACAACGGAAAAAAACCCACTAAATTTCGTACTTTTTCGCATTTTTTGATCGTTGAGAAGGGTGTTAATTGTCGAGGAGATATTTCAAGAGAGAGAGAGTATTTGAAACATTGAGTAATTGTTTCATAAAAGAGCATATTTCGGACAGTATGTGAAGATATATATCGGACTTTAATGTTATCATTTCAAAGGAAACGTATTTTTTATTAATAAAAAATGTTTAATTTGACCAAAATTAATTTTTTCGATACGTCAAGAAAATTTTTTATTTATAGAACATTCCTCTGCTCTGTTCTGCAATACCTGACATATAATAAAAAGAGTAAGTAAGATGTAATTTAAAATAAATAAAAAAATCAAATTTTCCAGAATAATTAAAAAATTTGAAATTTCAAGAATGAGACGATAGAATTTTACAGAATAATTTTTTTTTATGCAGAGATGTTTATAAATTTCTAACAAACTTCATCTTTCAAAAAATTTGAAATAAATTATTACAAACATATTTTTTATTTTAAGAATAAGTATTTCAAATATATGAAATTTTAGTTTCATTTTAGATACGCATTTTCATCTTGCTTTTTAGATCATTTATTAAGTGATTTACTTTCATATTATTTTGTTTTCATACTTAATGTTTCCATCATGTTTTAGTGATTTTAGTACATGTAATAAAATTCCTTTGAATTACATTTTTTCTAATAAAATGTGAATACACCTCATCCCTGGTAATCACTCTCCAAAAAATTCTAAATTTCTCTTTCACAAATGTACTGTGAAGGAAGAAGGGAAGGAGTGAACGGGAAAATGCGCCAAAATATTTATAGGCAAAAAAGTCGAAAAACTGATATAATAATACGTAATTTCATCTTCGATAAAATTTCTTCGTAGTTCGTTAGATTGAGAAAAGCATTTTTTAACTGTTCAACATCGTCTACCTATTTTCCATAATAAAAGAGATCTCCAAGATCATTCTGTAAACCCGACTGAACTAATTTTTCGATAGAACTTCGATAGAAAAAAAACGATCTCATAGCTCTCCAAAGAAGGGGTTATAATACTGAAAAGCAATTCCACAATTATTTTAACGATCTCGTCATGTAGACGTTACTTTTCATTCGTATTTGGTATCTGGATTGCTAAGCTATTTTCACAACATTCGAGAGTCGAGAAGTCTTTTATAAGGGCTGGTAACGTAATAACTACGATTACGATTTCGCTTGCCCCACTCATGGTGCGGCTGATTGATCTCTAGGGTACCTTCGGTATATCTTCCTTCAATAAAATAAAAAAAATTACTCCTTTTTCTTACTCTTGAAAATACAATACGAGCTTCAACTATTTGCATTTTTGATGCAAATTTGGCAGGAAATTGGCGAACATACTCAACTACACTTGATAAAACTACGACTACTTCATACCGGATATGATTGCGAGGATACCGTTAGAATCGGCTAGACTTTGAATTAACCGATCAAAAAGCATCGTATTTGAAATTTATTAGCGATTTATCTTGGCGCAACGATAATTCATAACGAAACACGCCTTTTTAGTTTGATTAGATAATGCAGTAACGTTGTTCTATTTGGTTATTATAATTTCAATCGATGTAAATTACAGTCATCGTTTCGACGGTGGTTTCTAATTTACTAATAGCGTATTACCTGGGTACTACGACGCGCTGGTAGTATTCGCGTAGGTATTTTTTTTTCGCCGCCTGTCCGTTACCAATTTCCCTTCGCGATTGTAAAATTACCGCAGACGGTTCATGACTCGTTTTGACCTCATAAACGATGATTTTTTACATACTTGTAACTACAACAAGGTGGTACTCGAGCGAAAAATTAATTAAAACTAAAAAAAGCAATTACGTACGAGATTAAATCGAGCTGAAGAACTCGTAAAAACGAACCGAGTAAAAATAATCGCGAAATGATTGTCAGCGACATAACGTTAAAAGCGTGCCAAATAAATTGCCATTCATGAACGAGTAAAACTGGAGCTACTATTATGCAAAATACCACAACTACCCGACCAAGACGTTACAATATTTCCATAGATGGTAAAATATATCAAAAAGCGTTTTGAAAAAAAAAAATTAATTTTTACAACTCGACGAGGTCGTCTCCGTAATGTCCTTTCGGAGTTACTTTTTTTTGCCGCGTAGAAAATAAACTCGCGTATTCCAATTGCGAGTCGCGAAACCTTTTTAATTTCAAATTTCCCAACTCACCGCTCGGCTGGGCTCGATGGTAAATTATATTCTGGATAAATTGAAAATGCTGATACCTTAACCATTTCTTAATGACAATCGCGAGGTCATTAGATACCACGTCAGTAAATTCGATAAGGCTAAATGTACCGAACGAATACGAGAGTAGTTTTTATCAGATTTTACGTCTAGTCGTTGATTTAACGACCGTTCAATCTTTTCGCAGCAGAAATCGCCCATTCGCGCGAATCGAGTTATCGGCGAAATCGGATTTGCTTTTTTTATCCTTTAACATATCGAAGCCTTTTGAAAACTCCGTCGATACAATTTCGTATAAATACTTAATACACCGATGGGTAATATATCGACTAAATAAATATGAATAATGTATAACCAATTCGACCGAATAATATCCTACAAGCACACGTCGAACGTCGCCCAAAAAATACAGGTACTTTTTTCCATCTACACTTCGCTATTCGCTTTTTCCAAACAGCTGTTTCTAAATGAAACATCATCGTTGTACCGATGATGAAAATGAAGTCGTAACATAGAAATCGTTAACGCGGCATGGTTTTGTACTCAGTATCTTATGCATCTGAATATTTCAAACGAGTCCAACCATAAATCCTATTTTATCTACATCATCGACGTCAGATGTCAGAGCAGACACTGCAATTCATTCGTAAACGTCGTTAATAAGATAATAAATTACTCGAGTCGTGCCACCGACTAGAATGTATACGTTTAGACAAATTTTCACACCTTATTCCACTTGAGTTGGATACACGTGTACACCGTGAAATCTCGCGAAAAATCTACCAGTCGTAAAAGTTCCCGCATGTTTAAATCTAACGTCGACAAATTAAACTGTACAAATTTGCCGAATTAATTCATCGTCAATTCGTTTCTCACGTATGTAAAAATTAGTATTTATGTATACATATATTTTTTTTACAGTCATGTAGTAAATATCGTTCAACGATTATAGAAACGCGATGAAAGATGAATGCAAATTAGCCTGTTTCGTGAACTGGGAGACTCGTCATTTGATCGGAAATTAAGCATAAATGGAGAAAAATATCTTTAAAATTCTGATCAAGTTTTATCCGAAATATAATTACATGGCGGTCGCGAAATCGTAATTATTATAATTTATATGAACGACGACTTTATAGGCTCGACGTACGGGTACGTGGACGTATGTTTAATATGGATGTCGTGCGTTATACGTCGCGTACCGCCAGTCCAGACGTGTTGGCTGAACTGATGCTCGTAAGATCTTATAAAGTTTATTTATGCTCATGAATGTCAAGTAAACAAATACATTATAATGATAATGCAGATGAAGTTCACGATATAAACGCGCGTGAAGTTGGTAAGGCATGAAAAAAGATTTTGCGAGTAATGATTCGGAAAATGTAATTTTAATTCTCAATTTACTGCGTTGCGTTGACCGTACTTCGCGGTAAAATCGTCTACAATTAATTAAAATTATTTATTGAAATAAAGTAATCATAACTTGAAACGGAGGAACTTTCTGTCACTTATTTTAGGACCTCTCTTTCTTTATTTGCGCGCTGCAAGATTATATCTATTTGACATCCTCGATGAGACTTCAAAGAACCAGTTCTGGTATTGTCCCCTTCCCCTTCTTTTAGCAATGGAATTTTTCAACCATGAATTATCAATTTCGATTGGATAAAGTCTGATGGAATGCCATCACTAGGGAACCAGAACCACAAAAATTGCAGCTGCTAAAGTTAATATGGAGGATAGATAAGGGGATAGCGGATTCAAAAATTTAAGAACTGGGTAAATTCTTGAAAATCATAAAAATTATGAAAAAAAAAAACGAAATGTGGCACGAAGTGAAGGGAAATAAAAAATGTTCACTATAGAAAACACACTACCACTGTAAGAGACCATGGAAACTACCTGACAGAGGAGAAAGTTCAATTCTTGAAAAATGCCAAAATGAATCAATATTAAATCTGGCATTCAAAACTTGGCACATTGGAAAACCTCGCAGTACTTATTCAAAGTTACATTATTTTCAATATTTTTTTTTAATGATCATCAATCAGTGGCGCCCACATGAATATAAATTTTTCATGCGTGTGTCCCTAGAATATATAAGGTGTGCCAGAGAAAAAATTTTCTCAATTTTATCAAGAAGATTACCAACATTTTCCAAGTGGATTCAGCAGTATGTGTCCTATTTTTCCAGTGTGCGTATCTGAATCAACAAAGCTCACACAACCGTTTTAAAATCCTGCAGGAACTATTGTCACTCCGCATGAGTAATTTCATATGGAGAGCCAGGGGGAAATTTTTCAAAATAAGCTATAATTTCGGTGGACAAGAAATGTATCACATGAAATTAGAATTATGGTAGGATGAACTTTCACCGGTCGAATTACATTTAGGGCTACCGTCCCAAGTTCCCAACGTCAGCTTTTGTAAGGGGAGCAGTTCAATGTCCAATAATGACGACACAAGGCAGCACAATACGACCACGATTGATGTACGAAATTGTAAGCCCTAAACCGCATTCTGTGGCTCGCATTTCGCCAGATTTTTTGTTACGTTCTTCATAGAGGTGGAGGGCAGCTCAGTCTAAAGTGATAAGGGTCAATACAGCGCAACCTTAGCACAACCACTGATAAAATTATCAACCCCAAATGAGAAATAGAGGGATGATGAAACAGTATTCATGATTATTGTTCAGGTTAAGACGAGACAGTATGAGAATTACGCATTTTCATCTCATCTTAAATAAGTCTAGTCTTACGAAATCGAGACGAAAAAAGTCTCACACATTTTTCGTTTTTTCGTTACACATGACTTACCCAATCTCATCTTCGAGACTTGTAATTTCAGGAAAGTTGAACATCATACCATGTCAATGAAGGATATTAGAAGTTTTTTTTTTAAATTAGGTAGATTCACGGTAGTATTTAGTGATACATGACCTAAGCCTCCCACCCCACTCACTTCTTCTTTATAAAGACACAACTCGTAGTGCTTCAATACAGATAATTGATGAAACATTATTCATTTTTAAGTAAACTGTATCGCGCACATCCGTGCGTTAAGCGTTA
Source organism: Phenacoccus solenopsis (assembly GCA_009761765.1). Lineage (NCBI taxonomy): Eukaryota > Metazoa > Arthropoda > Insecta > Hemiptera > Pseudococcidae > Phenacoccus > Phenacoccus solenopsis. The sequence goes on along the minus strand of CM019753.1, from coordinate 23,443,965 downwards.
TCTATTTTGCTTTGTAGAAAAAAATTATGAAAATGAAGTAGATATTTGAAAATTTGAAAAATTCATTACTCCCTCTCCCACAAATCACTTAAAGCAACTGAAATGTTGAATAACAGATTATTTTTTTTGAAATCGAAATGTAGGGAGAACTGAAGATTATAATTTCAGTGAAACATCTAAAAACCTAATTAAATGAGATATTTGGGAAAGGAGTTTGAACATTCTTGTTCGTACAATACACTGTACTTTCCACGAACTTTTTTTAGCATAAAAAGTACTGAGCGTGAGCAATGTAATTGTTTGATTTCCAAGAATGTCATACATTATTATCGAATTAAACAGATAAGACAGAATGCATAAAAGAGCGATAACACTATTCGACAAATTTCAGGTCATGCCTTGTTTCTGAAAAGTTTTCTATATGATATGATGAGGTGTACTAGAAAACCAGGGTTCCATGATCAAACCCCACAAAGTATCGTTTCCAAGGGGAAAGGGCAGGAACAAACTTTTGGTCAATTTGCACTTTTTCAGAAAATAAAAAAATTACCTCTTTTGCTCGGATCAAAATGGCATCTGGAAAACTGAAATTACCATCTCAAAAACTATGAAGTAACAATTTTCAATTTATTTTTGAGAACTAACAGCGGATTTATGAGCATGTAAGGTCTATTTCTTTCATTTTTTTTTTTCATTAAAAAAATTTTAAATGTCAAATGAAAGATAATCATGATTCAAAAAGCTAATACTTTCTCAATCGACATTTTGAATTTTTTTAATAAAAAAAAAAATAATGAAAAAATTGGGCTTACACGCTCATAAACCCACCATTAATTGTCTAAAAAACTTATTACTACAGGGTGACCCAAAAGTTCCGCAACCCAAATAATTGATTATTGTTAAAATTTGGTTTCAACATTTATGTTTTAGTCATCATATTGATTGATAAGCGTTGACGTTCTTGAATAAGTTAGTGAATGAATTATTTTACACTTGAAGTTGAGAAGGAATTCCGCACAGTTACCAGGTACATACATCCTTGAGCTTACAACTCTCCGGCATCCTTTTACATGGATGTATGGTTTTTTGTGCACCGCACCGAAGCAAAGCAGTCATATTTCTATCCTTCATTGAAATTGCGCTACCTTCCATAATATTTTTGTAATTTTTTTAATTTTTACAAAATGTCAATAAAAAATTGCTGTGCTTCAAAAAGTTTATGTTGTGTTGATGACACAGAGTATGAAGAATAATAAAAGTATCAACCGATTCTCCATGAATGGTTATTATTTTTTTTTTTTTTAACCAAGCAATTTTTGAGTTGCACAACTTTCGGGTTACTCTGTACATACTTTTTGAGGTTTCAATTTGAGTTTTCCACACCTCATCTAAATCTGAGCAAAATGGAAATATTTCCTCATTTTTTGAAACAGTATAGATCAACCAACCATAACATGTTCCTCCCTCCTCCTCCTAGAAACGATACTTCCCGAGCCCCGAGATTTGACCACGAGAACGTGGTTCTCAAGTACCCCTCTATCACATCACATAGAGAACTTTCCAAAACAAGACATGACCTGAAATTTGTCGAGTAATGTAATTAATTACAGAATTGGTAATTTCATTTCATGATCATGCAAATTCAATGCAGTCACCTTATTTACCAACCCCAGCACAAGTCCGTAGGTAGATTATGAATAAAAATAAAAATTGTATGCAGTTTAGTTTTTGAAAAAACACAATGACTCAACAAAGGTCAACATTATGGGTAAGAAAAAGAACTCGCGTCGAAAAAAAAACGTAGTAATGTCTTCGTCACCAATCGAATTCGAATTGGCATTACCATTAGCGTAGAAATATATATATATAACGACCATACTTGGAACATTAGGTAAAGGTACATTTCTCTCCAATAAACATTAATTTCCAATACGTCAATGACGTACCCAGGCCCACTACTCAATACGCATATATATAGTTGAATGATGTAAAAAATATAGTTTTCATAATACAAACCGTTTTGAATGGAAGCCAAGAATTTTTATATATTGTTTTCGCATATTTCACAAAGCTTAGTTGTTCAGAAAATACTATCGATTTCAAAATGAAAAAATTCTGCGAGTCGTGTTGAAAGAAGCTACCTACAACAAATCATTCGAAGATTTAAAAAAATCTTCTTTTCTCAATTTCCTTACAATTTATTTTTCATTATTTAGCACATTCGTTAGTCATATTTGGAACTCACTGGTAGAAATCAGAGTATCTCCAAACTGTCCAACTCGCTTCGATTATACGTAGGTTATTTTAGGAAATCTTTGTTATCACCTACACATCTAGTCAGAGTCACCTACCTTAACAACTTCGATACTTTCATCAAGTATAAAATAAGTTTTTGACCAGCACAGATATATGTATATGAATTTATTTTTCTTGTTTGTTACAGCACCTACCTGTGGAAAAAATGAAAAATGAAATTAAAAAAAGAATAATAAACAAAAATAACCATTAAAAAAATACAATAAATATTTTCATGCTGATCACACTCCGTTACAATAAGCGTATTTACCAGATAAATGACCAGCTAAACAATACCACCTATGGGTAGCATTGTTAACCCAATCAAACGTAAACATTTCAGTTAGGCGATACGAACCGTATTCACATTGTTATCATCGGGTAATCCCATAACACGACAAATAATATTTAACAAACGACAGGCATTATCTAAAAATGGTAAAATTTCCAACAATTTCCACCAACAAGCACATCCGAGCGATACTATAGATGGCATTCTTGGGGAATATTTTTAAAAAAAACAATGCCATCGAGGAAAATCGTAGTCTATGAAACAATGAAATTTCCATCAGCGTATTCGAACTGGTAATTCGTGGAACAAGCGCGTGTTACCATTTTTGGTTAATTTAAACCAACCTCGCATAGACAATTACGAGGAAAAGTTCCATTGCGTTGGTTAAGCGTGCACCAATTACAAAGAAAAGGATCCCGGGTGCAATGGAAATCACACCATTATACCCCACAGTCGTCAATTTGACTAGTTTTAATTGAACTTCGACCGAGCAACATTAATTTCTTACTCGTTAGATTTCCAAACGTACACGCGCATAACCGCCGCACAGTAGTAACCACATTCCATAGTACATAAAAAGTGCAATAATTCGTAAAAATTAAAACTGACAAGCGCCTAATGAGTTAATGGCGCGTCTCCTATATTCACCGCGTATCGTGGTTCACACGCGCCGTTTTCATTCGAAAAATTACTCTTATCGTCGGTATTTACGTAGTCCATTCACGTACTTGGGGCTTTTTTCTCGCTCTCTTCAGCCCTTCTGTTCCCCTAAATGTACACAATTTTCACGCTCTTTCTCGCTCATTATTCCGGTTAATAGATACTTCTGTAGAAATCGTCGCTTATCCTGGGAGTGGTTCAAAAACACGTTCATTGCAAGATACGGATTACATTTCCATATTTCGGACGTCTTAGCGGTCTTATACGGCGGATTATCGGCACCGCGTAACATACCGAATAAATCCATTCAAATGTAAAATAACCGAGCGCGCCAATTCTAGAGTTTCTAAAAACCGGCTTCCGTGCCATTCGCAAAAAAAAAACCGAGTGTACAAAACAAACACGTAACCTTCGTAATCCTATTTTGTACCTTATTCCGTTGGATTTGGTGGTTTCGAATAAAGAAAAAAAAAATAACAATTTTACAATGGCGAAAAATCGTAAAATTTAATGCTCGTAGCATCTTACGCTGCAGACGAGTCACGTTGGTTCTCCCTGGTAAAAAAAAAAAATGCTCGTATTAAATATAATCTTTACGTTGAAAAATTAACATTTTTTTTTGTCTTTTCACTTTCCAACCGGCGTCACGCTTGTGCGATAAAAATAAACACAATCGGACAAATAATATCGAGCATCCATTGGTATTTTTAACCATTGTTTTTCTTCAACCGAATTCCATTCGGATAAAGTACAACGTGATTCGAAAATACTTCTCGTGGAATCGTACGTTTTTTATGATGGGAAATTTTTCACTAAAATTGCGCAAGCATAAAAATCATAACTAGCAGAGAGAAATTTTCTTTTAACGGAAAGAATCTACGGCATTTTTTGAAATACGTCTAAAATTTGTATATATATCTCCGTTCTGAATTTCTGGGTCCCTTTAGATTTTGCAACCAGAATGATAGCAAGCATTATAGAAGCATATGCAGTGCCTCATTTATTTCATCCCCTCCCCCCCCTCCTCAAGAATAATGTTCAATTCATACTTTGGCATATAATATTTTTAGATGATCAAACAATCAAATTCTCTCTTCTCATGGAACATTCGAATGTTATCGAGAAAAGTAAACAATACCACTGATATACTCCAAGAATTAGAGATTTCAAAAATACATTCTTTGTTTCGACTGAACAAAAAATAAATAACAAATATAAAATTCAAATAAATCTTTTTGAAAACATTCAAATTTATTTTTCATTTGATATATAAACCAAGTATACCCATTTCTTGGTATAAAAAATATACAGTATATACAGTGCGATCCACTGATATCCACACAGGCAAAGCACCAAATTCCCTTTTACAATATGAAATTAGCCATAAACTGTAGCAATTAAGGTTGAAAGTTAATTTTTTCGATTTTTTTGATTTTTTATACGTTGAATAAAAAAAAATGAACCATGATTTGTACATAATCGAGTTGGTGATGAAAAATTAAATTCTTTTCAAGTTCATCAGTTGGCATCACTGCTTGATTTTTTTTTAATTTTTTGCATTCAGATTCAATGAAAGTTGCGTGTTAATATTATATTTTATTCGTTTCATTTTTCAGTGTTTGGAATTTGGCGCGTTGTCTGTCTAGATTTCAATGCATCGCACGGTACATACATACTATATATTTTTTTATACCATGAAATAACAAAAATTCGGAACAAACTTTTTGCAGAATTTTGCCAACTTTTTTGTTTTTGTTTTTTTTTTTTTTTTTTTTTTTGATTTCCTCAAAATGACGGTTCTCTCGGGGTGGGAGGAAATAATTCAACATTTTCGTTTTCCATTTGATATGAAAGAGTGAATCACGGACCCCAACATATCCAAATATCAAGCTCCCAAGTGGATTTGGAAAAGAGTTAGAGCCAAAAATGTTTTTTTTGTGGTAGTTTTAAGACATGAAATTTCTTGAATCTACCATATTTCGTCACTAAATTTACAATCTGAATAATTTGTTTAACCTAAAATCGAGTTTTTGTAAAAATGTCAAAAGGCAAAACACCGGTATAGTAAATCGATTTTTTTAATGTAAAAAAAATATCAAGTTGTAGTTTACATTCAACAAGTGGTCAAGTAATATTTTTTAAATTATTTGTTATTCTTCGCAGTCTAAAAAAAAAAAAAAAAAAACGAAAAAATTACGCAAGATATCTACAAAAATGCTTTGAAAAGATATGAAGAATTTAAAAACGAATACATTTCCAAAAAAAAAAAAAAAAAAAAAAATGTTCCTACGAAATAACAAAAATATTACTCAGAAATTAGGACAACTTTTTAAATTTTAATTTGGACACTAATGAATGATAATTTTAAGTTTTCAAAATTCAACTGTCATAGCCTAAATTACAGCTTATGTATTTATATCGTATGTAATAGGGAAGAGTGAAAAAGTCTTCATCAAATTGAATCATGATAAAAAAATCTGGGGTTTACCAAACGTGTTCCTTACATTAAAAAAATCCGATACTCCAAGCTGAATCAAAAATTTGAAAAAAAAAGATATTATACTTCGATTAATACCGCCCTCATACTAAAATAAGAATCAATTACATAAAAAATCTATGTTCGGAATGAAAGTATAAAAAATCATTTTTATAGGTATCTACCATAAATTTACGATTTTTAAACTCACGTTCACACCGAAAACACGCCTTCATTCGACCAGTTTCAATTAAGATTTGAAAAAAAATCTATATTCAAATGCATTATCGATTCCGGCAGCTCACTTCAAGGTAACCAATTAACACAACATCATATTACAATAAAAAAACCATCTCGAAATTTTTGAAACAAATTAACCGGTCCCCGAATTATTACACGAGTTTGAAATCATTTAAGAATACACGCTGATAGAAAAAGATACCAAATTGAACGAAGGAAACTAAAAAAAATTTCAACCAGTCGTTTATTTTCACTTTACACCATGGCGCCTAATTATTTTCCTTTTACGTTATTTGAACGCGACTTGAGGCGATTCGCGTCAACAATGCCATTTAAATTACCAAGTTAGAAATCGAAGTAATCATGATCTACCTTAATATCAATTTAAGATGGTGAAAAAAAACTCCATTAAATAATACCACTTAATGGGTCCCACATGAAAGCAACGATTGGACACACTGTCTGACGTATTTTTTGTTATAATTATTATCTACGTTCGGTGGACTCGAATACGTCGCACGTCTATTTTAGATTATCGCAATTGAATTAAAATGAATACGAGAGTAACGCGTAGAACACAAGCATTGATGAGTCAATATACTGATGTTGACTTTTTTTTCTTCACTCTGCTTCTATTTCTTGGTAATTCATTTGGATATCACATACGCGATGATACATAAATCAGAGTTGAATTTTTTTTATCAACTTAGATTAAGCAGAAATACATACTTATTACAATCATCAAAAAATGAGGCAGCATCCGGAACAGTTTTTTTTTCACCAAAAGATGACTCAAATATAGATAGAAGTGATAATGAAGAATTCATAGAATTTAATTTCCAGTACCACATGATTTTAATCGTATTCACCTTTCGTGGAAAATACCACATTACGTCATGAAATTAACACATGTTTTTAAATAATTTCAATATCGTTAAACGTTACTCGCCATGAAGCGGTACTGTTTTTTTCATACGTTGTAAAAAATCTTTAAGAGTATGGCAAAAATAAGCAATGACTGTAAGTCACGATTTATTAACAATACTCTTACGAATGTCTCCGAATTCTTAGAATCCAAGAAAAAGTTATATTCATCAAAAGATTAAACTGTATTCATCATTAACTTTATTTTTAAATGAATACGATCGTTTTCTTAACCTCCGTCAACCCAAATAAATGAAAAATAACTCTACATGCACGTGTCACTCAGTCCTACACATAAACGCGGCGAACTGGGTGAAGTGGCAGAGTATGATAGTACTCCGGGCTCCCCTCTCTATCGAGCCCATTTAAAATTTTGATGAAATTATACGCAACAAATGGGTGAAATATACAATATAAATAACTTTAATTCAGTATTATTACATAAATTTAATATAATTATAAACCTTTAGGCAAGTCAGCACGCTCGGCGTTTTTGCCCCAGTCCGCACTCATAGTTCGACTAATACGTAAGTATCTAATTACCCGAACATCCCGAAAATCCATTTCACATAATAACTTCGAATTTCCCCAAGCCGAAAAAAATACACCTTCCCGGATTCTTTTCAAACTCCAGCAAAAAGCTATCTTCTTTATGGCACCGGTCTAAAAAACCATCTTCATTTTTTTGCCTTTAATAGCGGACAATTCCTCTTCAAAAAGTCGTTTCTGGCTGGAGTGTCGAGACAAATTACACGGTAATTATACGAGCGTTTTAACTTGCTCGAAACTCGGATACTTTTCGAAGTGGGTGCTAATCCTTTTTTGAGAAAGCTACCGCACAGAAAAACTAAGTATATAGAACGTTTACGTACGGAAGAAACGTTAGCATTTTTTTCCATTCCGTTCACCGAAGCCATCTAAATTGTCTTTTTTTCGACTTTTACTTGTTAACGAGCGCGGATTTGAGCTTAATTCCATCGTGTTCTGTTTCATATAATACCTCGTGCTTTAATTTACGCGGATACGAATAGACGACATGTCATCGAGATCAACGGTTACCTGTTTTTTTTATTAGTTTTTTTTTTTTTTTTTTTTTTTTTAGAGGAGTAGAGAGACGTGTAGACCTACGGCTTCAAAAGATATGTATATTATACACTAGGCATTTGATTCAATGTCCAGTTTTTCAATAACTCCTCTCCAAATTCAATTGCGAAGTTGAAATTTGAATAACTCCATTATGTAGAGCTTTCGTTTATCCTATGGCCACATATTTTAAGTATGACCCTCTTTCTTCACTCTAACTACATCTATGACATTGAAATATATGAAGATACTATTTATACCCGAGCAATTAAAGACTCTCAAAATTTCCTCAAATCATAACCATTCGCTATTTTGGAATCATTTTGGCCAAAATATTTAAATATTTTCACTATGCGCTATATTTCCTATTTTTCATAATTTTCATGATTTTCATAATTTTACCCAGTTTTCAAAATTTCGAGCTCCCTTATCATCCTTGCATATCAAGTTGGACAGCTGAAATTTTTGTGGTGAGCATGGGCGCAATCAAGGAAGGCTACCAAAAATTTGATTTATAAAAAAATAAAAAAAACTACAAGTTATGAGTTTTAAGCCAAACATGTGAATGTTATATACCTAGTTACCTACCTACTCAATTATTTTGAATAAAATTCATTTTGTAATTTTTTCAAAAAATTTTTACACTTTATGAAGACAGACGGTATCAACTCAAGTTCGACCCCCTTTGTTTTTAGCCCCTTCAAAAAAAAGTTCTGGTTGCGCCAATGCAATGGTGAGGTTCCCAGGTGATGTGCATCCAATAAAATCCTATCCAGTCGAAATCGACAATTCACCACCTGAATTGAGAAGTGGAGATGATTGTCAAGTTCCAGATATATTGTTTTTTGTTGGGCAATTTTTTGTTTTAACTGAATTTTTTCCAACTTTTTCCATTTTAAATATTTTTGGATTTTCTGAAATACTATTCATAATTTTTTTCCAAATAATTCTTTTTTTGGATTTATTTTATTTCTAAAATAATTTTTCCTCAAAATAAAAAATGTTACTAATTATCTCGAGCTCATTACGAGTTTTTCGAGTCTAGAGATGGGAAATAAATTGTCTGCATCTCTCACTGGGCGCGCTTTCTTGCTTTCTCTGGCTATATCCTGATTACCAGTCTAGACGTAGAAAATATTTCTCAAACCCGATATCTGAATAGCTCCATTTCAACTACAAAACATTAATAAAGAAACGTCAGTACTAAAATAATCTATTTTATTGAAGAGCTGTTCAAAACAAACATTTTTTGTACGCTACTAACGTCGCAAAAATAACCGTCTCGTTGACGTATGAAAACCCCACGAAAAAATTAATATAAAAATTCTACCAGTAATATACGACGAGTGTAATAATAAAATTACTAAAAAATGCTTATAAGAGCCCGTTATCGTTGTATTTGAACTTTCATGCTGGACCACACGGTGCCTAACGCTGCTTGATATACGAATGTTACCGGTACACTTCATAATTTTAATATAAAGCCCACAAAAAAGAACCTCGTTGATGTAATTATACGTTTCATTTAGAATTTTAAAATACCGAAAAGCAACATCACCGGCGTATCCAAAAATACGACGAGTTTCAAGAGATCAGATGGTAGCTTGTTCATATAAAAACATATACACGGTCGCGCGAAAAGCTACTTGCTAGTCCCTATTTCATGACGTATTTCGAAATTCGATGCGAAACGGCCACACGACACTCGAACGAAGGTATAACCCGTTACATTGTTGTTTGGTGTATGTTTTCTAGTATTTCGAGTCACATTAATTGACCCTTTTTGAAAAAACTTTCCGGGTTTTTCATCCGCTCGACCGTATTTCAGCAACGGATAGGACGGTTAAACGAGCGAACAGATAGTCCAGCTGTCAAATATATAAAATCGTATTGTCTTTAATTTAGCATTTATTTATAAGGGTCAATAGATCAATATGCGATATTTTTCCAATCTAACAGGCCATCACGTCCAACAACTTGAAAAAGGTATTTTGTTCGAAATACATTTCGTCTTTCGACCGTTTGACTAATGTGTTTATCATCATTGCCTAGTAGCCTACTAGAACACATTTTTATCTCGTTAAATAAACACGTCGATCGATGATAAAATCCTTATCATCTTAGACACCATAAACGTAAGCTCGCTTACACGGTTTATTAATATATCGAAACGTATCTCCGGCTTCGTTGATTGAATGTATGGTGATAAAGAGGTTAATTATCAAACGTCCCAGAAACACTTGCCAAATAATATGGATATCCGGAATGAATGAAAACACTGTCTATATTGTTTGCGAACTTATGAAAGTAAATTTATCGAAATGTCGCGCCACGATCTGCGATAAAAAGCTTTTCGTTTTTTCTGCTTCCCATCGTATAATTACTCCTATACGACGTAAGTTAACGCTGTAATATACCTCGATGAGTCGTCGAACAAAATATTCCATACTCGAAGAGGTTTCGAAAAAAAAAACCACCTTTAAAGTTATAAAAATAATCTACAAGTGACGCCGCCACCGACGACCGATCTACTCGTAGTCGTAATAAATCATAAGTTTTACATGTTATCGAATTATAATGGAAAAATCGTGTAATTTTTGTACTTATTTAAGGGGCGCGCACGATCGCGTAAACACTCTTTAAAAACAAGGTAAAACTGTATTTCGTACCCACCCTTGATACGTTCTTTCTTGTTGATATTGTCGACTTCAAGAATACTTTTTAATTATCGCGATCAGTTCGTGAGTTTTTCCAAACGTGTATACGACGAAGTTGCCTACTTAATGAAACTACTGATTGGCAATCTTGACCCAGAAACAACAGTGGAACTTTGACCACAGCGGTGCAGGACTTTGAAAATGGACTCAATAACGTCGCAGTTTCGACCAACGTGTTTGCGTATCAACATCAAAGGATTCTATGATATTGTAAATGTATCTTAATGTGAACCAATGACACTACAAGTCTTATCTGTATATCAGTCGATTGTGTATGAATTTACTTGTTCTCTAGTCTCTACAAAACAGAATGTGTCATGAAGTAACGTGTTAATACAAAGAAGATTTTTGCTCATTTATTTTTCGAGCTAAATTCTAATCACAATTCGCAATATGAGCACTGCTTAGATACGACGACATTACTTAATCGTAATTTTAAGAGAAAATTTTGATTTCATTTCATGCGACAATAATACCCTCGATCCAGTTACGTAGGTCTAGGCACTAGGTATAAAGTTGAAAAAATATGAACTAAGGTTCAATTATAATCAGCTTCTTATAAATTGAAAAAAAATGCCAGTTTTTTTGTTTTTTATTTAACAAAGGACACATTAGAGCAAATGCATTCCAAAATTCAATAGTATATATTTCTTCGAATAAATTAATTTTTCTATAATTAAATGAATTTTTCATTTTTAGAAAAATTTTCTCATTAAATGAGATACTGATTTTTCAATCCCGAAGGGTCAGGCTTAAATTTGGTTTTCGACTTAATTTTTTAAGATACAATTTATTACATAAAAATTAATAATATTAGAGATTATGAACTTGAAATTCAAAAAAGTGAACTTGAACCACCCTAGTAGACAGCTATGGGGTAAAGTCCATACATATAAAACCTAATGTGGAATTTCAAATTCAAATTTCATTATAGCCTGGGAGCTTCAAACACTCATAAATGATGTCTGGTCGCTGTGAGGAAAATATTTGAATTTCGATAACAGTTTTAAGTACGTAAATGCCATATTTTTAGAATATGTTTTTCATAAATCTGTTTTTTTTATACATGAATTTCGAGGCTAGAACAGAGTCGCCAAGGAAATATTGAATTATACAGAAAAATTAGCTAAATATTTCGGTGGAGAATTTTACGTAGATCAAATTCATTATAAATGATCGTAAAGCTATACTTCATATATAAGTCTTGATCAAAGAGATAACTCCAATAACTCCAATAAATACTGATTTTCTGGAATTTTCATCCTTCCCTCGTGTAGGGCTGAATTCCATCGGAATTTGAGGAAATGTTCACACGCTGCTTAGGGAAATACAAGAACAAATGACAAAAAATCACTTCGATGAGATCACTCCGGTATTTTCGAGCAGTTTATAGTATCCACACACGTTTTCCTCCAATTCGTAAACTTTTACGCATACCGATACGATAGCAAATCTTAAAGGATTTCGTTTCGGTGTGACGAAAAATAAACAAAATTTTGCAAGCACTTCCCCCTTCCTTTAACGAAAAATCTTATTTCCTGTTATTGTTTACAACCTGCGCCTCGTATTTGAGTAAATCCTCCAAACTCTTATCAACGCGACATTATCGCCGAGTTTTTAAGCTGCCGGAAACCATTATGATTTCGCTTCACTCACGCCTTGATTTCATTTTAATGCGCGAAATAATTATCCTATTTATAATCTATGCCATTTCAACAAATTACAACCTCATTTGCGAACCGCGAAATGACTAACGCCACAGTTTTCATATCGATAATACATAGTGAACAGATTACCAAGCGAAGATAATGCTTTATCAAAATACTACTACTGCTGTCGATAATTATATCTATATTCGTATATTTTTTTCGGTCATTAATTAAAAACGCAAACACAATGTAATAATCGCATCGTTTGGAATTTTCGTCCACTTTGAAGGTTAACGTGGTATGAATCATACCGAGGAAATTTTCTATGCTACACATATGCATAGATATTTACTCTTACGTTACTGTGTAGGGTGCGTACATGTAACACATCAGGTCAGGAAGGCCTATCCTGCCGTCGCCGCCGATAAAAATAAGGAAATTGTTCGAATCCATTCAACTATAAACTTCCGAATAAGTTTATCGGGAAAAAAATTCGTGAACTAGGCAAGGCGGAAATTGAATTGTAACGAGTACTCGTCTAGATTAATTGAAGTCTGTACGAAATGGTAAACTATTTCAACTATTCGTCGATAAGGCTGTTATTGCAATTCATAAAATACCCATTCGACATGTTTACAATGTTTCTGAAGGAGTTAAATGAATTTATTATTGTTTACGTCATTCGAGGTGAAATAAAAAATTCGTCTATAATTGTTCGCAACGCAAGGCATTACTCGAATACGATACGATATCGCGAGTTGTTTACGTTCATTCGAAAACACCGCAGAACGTATTCAAGAGTCAACCGCAGGGAAAGATTTATTCGCAATTTTTCAAGCCATAAATTTTTCCGCACCTCACCAAGAAAATAAAATTCGAACACTCTTTCAAGGTGAATCGAATAACACCGAGTAAAACATCATTATACTCGCGTAGTTACGCGCTAATGAAAACGTAACGAGAAAATCGTACACGTAATAGAGGTTGGAAAATTCATCGTTGAAATAAATTCACGCCATATTATAAACCGTGCTTAACACCCTTATTCTCATCCTCGGTAAGTCTCCTAAATACCCATGGACACCACCGGCACCTCGCCTTTCCATAATAAAATGTTAATTTCACTTCGCCGCGAGTTACTCGTATATCGACTTTATACAAGCGCGCCCGCGTTAAATCGACGTCAAATTACGTGAAGTTAATTATTTTTCTTCCTGCTCGCCATTTAACGCGATACGACGTGAGAACGCGTATTCAATACGAGTAATTTTTCTCTCCGTTCAGCTCGGAGGCGACCTTTAAAAGGACAACGAAGAAAAATAAAATCTCAATAAATAACAATAAATAATCATCTCGCGTGGAAGTTGCTATTCTCAACGAAAACATCTAATTACGCTATAAATATAAATGCCCCAATTATAGATAGGCGTAATTTATGGCTGTTTTTCCTACTCTAATTGTAGGGCGGCTCGAATCCCTCGTGATCGTTAAAATCATAAAACGCCGTTTAAATTACTATTTTCAACGTATTAAATGACGATTCGTCGTTCGGAGCTTCGGACTTTTTTCAGCAAATAAAACCTAAGATTATATTTAATCTAAATTCAAATCTAAATACAATACTCCTGTTTATAACCAGAAGGAATATTCGAGATGAGAAAAAAAATCTGTAATAATTATACCTACTTCTGAGTCTACATCGGAGACATCAAATAAATGAATACTTATAAAGGTAGAAAAGACGGTAGACGTTCGTAGAAATCTAACAGTCTACACATATTGTTAGTCAAAGGAGGTAATTACAATTTACATGATTTATTAACATAATTCTAATGCAGAAGAGATATCGAATTGTAAACACGAATTTCGCTAATGATTCGATCCAAGGTTAAGCTTTTTCTTTAGTGTCGCCGAGCCAACTACGATGTGTAAAGTACGTGATGTCAAACGATAATAGGTTTTTCTGTCTTCCACTTTGATGATCGCGAATCACGGGGTAAAAGCTCAAAGGAATAAATTTACGGGAATTTCCAGAATAACGGCATATCTCTTGGATTTTAATATCTCACTGAATACGTCAGCTAACGAAAAATGAATAAAAACAAAACTAATTTATTACCAACTTTGGACAACGAAGTTATAGCCATTTTTTTTTAATGCTCCTCAAAGTCAAAAAAAAGTCTCACATCTGCTCATTTTCCGAACTTGGCGATTCAACGTATTCATATGAGTATGATTTTCGCCTACGACTGGGTATCTCAAACCGTACCTTTCGAGTGTTGTTTTAGGTTTCTCCTTCTCTTTTTATTGCACAGCAAAATGGCGGAAATCAGTGATTTAAAAAAAATATTATTACAATGGAAGCTCTTTACCTCCCCTTCAAATAGTCATTGGGAGCTCAAAATCTGGTGTAGGCACTTTTAAATGCAAGTGATCACAATATTAAAATTTCATTTCAATTTAAAGAGATTTTTTTCTTCACTCCACTCTAAAGTGATGAATTGGAGTGATTTTTTCACCCTTGTAGCGTTGACTTATCAAGCCTGGGTTCTCCCCAATATATTGGAAAGTGGTAGGGTCATACGTTACACGATAACGTCCTAGATTGAGGCATTAGTTCACCTATGTATGCCACTTGTACATGTTACAGCTGAGATAATTTTACGATACGTTCTTAGTTTTTTTTTTCAAACTGTTAGCGTACTTATGATGTGCGAATAAAGTTTTTATTTTGCGCCACCCTTCATTTAAAATGAGGTTCTAGGCGCGCACACTTTCCAAATTTACTAGTCAAAGGAGTGGATGCGAATACCACTGAATACACATTTCTCGTCAGAGATGATTTTTTTAAATTATATTTTACGACATCTCATGATCCAACGACTCCAGGATCAATCGCAACAAAATAATTTGATGAAGAGGCGCTCATGGTCGTAAGACGATGTTATTACACACAACACCCTCTAATTCATCTTACGCATAAAATAGATTGAGCTTTTTTTGTGAAAAATCAAAAGTACAGTTATTCTGTAATAACTTTTTTTCTCTTTAACTTCATGTTTACCGAAATTAATAAATACAAAAATCATGCTAAATGAATATGCTGAATCGTCGATTGGCAAAAATGAGCAAATAAAGGGTTTTTTGGCTTTAGCAAACATTTTTCTAAAAAAATGCTTAAAACTTTTATTGTTCTAAATTAGAAATAGATTAATTTTGTTCATGATTATGTTTCATGTAAATGCCATATTCACTGATATATATGCAAAAAACCCATTACGGTAGGTGTTTTATCCTCCTTAGAGAAGTCATACTCAAGACTAAACGAAAGGAAATTTTAGTATGTTAATTAGAGTGTTGCTCTTGATACATTTGCTCAAAAATTGCATTTCTTTAGCCATTTTTAGTGGAAATTCACGTTGATTTGACATCATTAAAAGGGGCTGGTGCCTCATGGAGCTATGAAAGAATTGGCGACATCGCGTATTTTCCACCTTTGAGATGTTCTTTATCGAAAAGTCAATGTACCCGTCCGTAGTTTTTTCTTCAAGGGGCCGAGGGGCAAAGGGGGTCCACTATTCGTAGTTGTTCTCATTCAACATTATCTTTTACTACATTTTTCTGTCACTTTTCAATTCTCAAGTATGTTTTAGATCCTTGGGTAGGTCAATGATAGCATTTTGGTATCAAATGTATTATAGACTATTAGGGGCTTGAAAAGACATTAATTTTAAAAAATGAGGTTCTCAAGCTTTAGACAGGTTTTTTCAATATTTAATTTTGAGAACAAAAATTTTCAGGAGGTTAGGAGGAATTGAAAATTTTTAAGAATAATAAGAACAAATGTTTCGTAAAATAAATTTGATGATTTTTTCTTTTTCTAATAGATAACGTTGGATTTGGAAATACATGTACATGATATAATTTTGATCACGTGTTGTACAATAACTTTTCTATTTATCGAATACATTGAGCATTCCCCCGTTGGATTAAAATAAAAAATTCTTCACAATAAAGCAGAATATGTGGATGAATTAATGAAGGTGGGGGTGGAAATATTATGGTACAAAAATTGTGAAAGCTAAATCCATCAGTAGCCCACTTCTCTACATAGCTTAATCCGGCTCTGGCAAGAGCCCCTATGTGAAAAATTGCCGAAACATCCCTTTCGGCGAGTTCAATGGGTAAACATCGTTAAAATCACTAAAAGGGAAATTCGCGGCGAAATCTCTTCAATGTCCTTTCTGAAGATTAAAGGATCACTCTAGGAAATTTGAAACTTTTTCCAGCATGTAGGTAGATTCATTTTCATTTATAAGACACTGATGTAGATTACATAGAACTCTTCGGTACTTCAATAATCATCTGATTAGAATTTTCAATTTATCCACATAAATGAACAAAATTATATTTCCTCAATCCATATTTTTTTACAAGAAAAAAAAAAAATAAGAAGAAGAAGTTTTAGCCTGATTAAAACATTTATAAACTGATCAAACTGATCTCACAATAGTTCAGTCATAATAAAACCACAATTCATACCAATAACGATTCAGCTATAGCTTAAATATCACCTCAACACGACGCAGATTTCAATTCGTAAAAATGAAAGAAAAAAGATAGCAATAATCCCCATAAAAATAATTTAATCTTTTCGCCATTGTTACGCAGACAATAAGCCATCGTAAACTTGAAATTTTACAACTCTCGTGATAACTTCAATTATCATATCACCCACCTCTATGTACACTGCCAGTTCATCGATGGTAAACGGTCACCTCGCCACACGTGCTTCTCGTTCAGTCGCAAAAATAACGATCAGTGGTATCGTCACAGTGAACTTGAAACTGTCTAGTCACGAAAATACAAGCGAAAACGAAACACCAAGATGGCACGAACGAGTTATCGCCAGCGTATGTCTAATTAATAACAATAATAATAAAACAGAGCACCTCCGACCTTATAATGGCACCACCTGCGCAAACTCATTGCATTCAATGTGCATTTAATTGGTGCAATTACTGAATTACGTACACGGTAACCAAGTAAGTACAATTCTACTAATTAATTACATGTTCGTATTTCGTTCATTCGTTTAAGCTATCTTCGTGTAAGAATACATTTCTATACGACATTGTACAATGAGACGTGAACGACGAAAACACGTGTAAAATTAATTAACCGTGAAATTACACTCGAGTAAATTAAAAAGTACCATCGAGTGGGTGAAAAATGAAAAATAATCTTTCGTGTTCAGAAATGTGTCCGCGTGCGAATTAAAAATATCGTCGCATTCCTAGTACACCTAATCTTTCGTTGCAAGGTCGTTCTAAAATGTCAACATTCAGCGAGATAAACATTCGTAATTTTTAAGCGAGTGAAAGAAATCGTCTCGTTTATAAACACATTCGGTATTTTGCCTAAAACTCGATTTTTTAATCGATGAATATTTTCACGAGAAAAAAATACATCAAATTTCTCCCATCAAATGAGGAATCAAACAGTACAAATGTTTAGCACTGTCACGGACAAGGTCACGCCCGCTATACCTACTCAATTGAATTAGGAAAAAAGAAAAATGAAGATTAATTACGTCAACGCGCCAGTTAGCTCGTTCAGACTTCGCGAACGTCGTTTTTGTTATTTACGAATCAAGAAACAATCGCTGTTGAGGAAAAGATTAATTTCAATTCTGAAAAGATTTTTTTTCCACTGGATCGTTAAATCCTTTATTCCTCCAACTATTATATTCTTCGCGAATTTCATTCGCTATCGTGGCCGAAATTTGGCACCTGAATCTTAAATATCCTTCGTATAATTACCAACGATTCGCTTGTCATCCAAGAGACAGAAAATTTATGCGAGCATTTCAATTCAGAAGTTGTCAAAAGAAAATAATAGCTCGTATACTTTAACTCGTATATAATCCTCCTTCTTGTTCGTATCAAAACACTCTATTGAATTTGATCTGTCAAAATTCTTAATAAAGAAATCTCCTTGTTATTCGAACGAAAATAATTTTTCATCGGTCGAGGCGATTTAGGAAAAATCTATTACCGAATTATACGTCGAACAATCTAACTCGAATATTCGTCGGTAATAAAATACCCAGCGTGATCGAACTTTGACAATGTTATTCCGAAGGTAACAAAAAAATACCGTAATTTCTTGGGTTAACCTAGCATAATAAAAATATTACTTTTACATCTGTCAAAACTTCAAAAGTCCCTTTACATGGTAACACCTCGAATGAAAAATTCCACCGAACAGCGTGTGTCGTGATAATAAAATTCTCGCAGCCCATTTCCTCAAACTTCTTCCACATGCAATACGAAAATAATTACTGAACTAGAATAGGAATGAATAACACATTCAGACCAGGCAACGAAGCTGTCTAAAAGATCGCACCTTGATATAAACTTCAGCAATTCCTTTTTCGTGAAAAATGTTCAAATTGTTGTCTTGAACAACGCATACGAAGTCCAAATCGATTCCCTTTGTGCTCAATTCACCATCAGACTGCCACAATGCCTTAAAATTTGTTTTTTCGATGTATTTCAAAATGGGCTCCATCGTAACAAAAAAGTCAGTAGCCGTAAGATTTTTATATGAAAAAGATTATAGTCATTTTTTTGGTGAGGGTAACAAGAGTGAGTCTAGTACCTTTCAAAAAATTTCATTTTTTTCTAAAATACCTAAAATATATTTGTCGTTCTCTTCTCTCTCCTCTTCTTTCTCATTTCATTCACCCATATTTTGAAAAAATAAACTACCCATCTTTTTGAAGGTGTATAGCAGTAATCAGCTTCTGAAGCCCTGCAAACATAAATATTTTTCTTTCTCTCCCCCTCCTCCACGTCACTTTCACCGTCTTTACCTTCTAGATTCTAAGATGCCAGATGGAGCACTTAAAGAATCCGACTCAGCAAGACTCACATACCCTCGAGGGATTTTTTTTCAACTTTTGTATTGATGAGCTATTACATACACCTGTAGCCAAGGTGTAGAAAGGGGTTAAAGAAGGATTTGTTAAAGAAAGGGTTCAACTATCAATTCTTAGGAGTTGAAAAACATATACGAGTAATTTTTTCTATGTCAATGCACGGATACTTGAGGCATTTCGAAAACAGATTAAAGCCTATAATTTTTGAAATGAATAGAAGAAACTAATCTTGGTGCATTTTATCCCCTCTGTGGGATTTATTATGAGAAGAATCGGTGAGAACTTTTAATGAGTTATTCGGAACAAAACCTTAAACATCTTTCCTCGTAAATAACATCTAAGTTTATTATTTTATCGTTCGCATGTACAATGTACATACCACTTATTGCCAAGGTGCATAGCAAATCATTATCAGAAAGTAAGTTCTTATCTGTGGAATGTAATCACCATTCGCTACCGTTCGCCGATACGGTTGAAATAAGAATACATACCTGAAATTCGGTAGGTACTCGATTAACACGTCCATGTAACCGCGCCTTTCGCCTAAAATCTATTCACAACAGGCGCCTTAACTATTCTTAGTTATAATTATAATCAACGAGAGAATGTACACTGTTCTGCGTTTCTGTGTTAATCCACTAACATCCGCGATTCCGGGCGTATTTCTATTCGGTCGCCTAAATCCTTTTCTATTAAAAGTTATAATTTATTAACACACCGAACGAACAGAGATGGGCGAAGGAATCGTAATAGGTGAACTTTTACGGGCCGCTCGGTGGATATGTAAAGCGGATTATCTCCGGAGTATTTACCGAAAAAGCGTTACTAAAGGATGTTGAACTTGCTTGAATTGCGGTGAAACATTGGCGAAGTTCGTGTTATTGTAGTCTCGGATAGCAAGATAAACATCGCCAATTGTCCAATGTTACATCAGATGATCAAAAACAAATTATATTAAAATTGCGGTTGAAAATTCGAAATTTTTTTCATTTTTTGACTTCGAATAAAATTTCAATTATCTCAACAACCTTTTTTTTGGGCTCCTCTTGAGTTTTTTGAATTTTAATAGAGCTCTACAGTCTATATATCTCCAAATCTACAATTGAAAGTTTTGAAACAAGTTTTTAAAGCGTGAAATCACTTTAGAATGACTTCTGTACCTTTTTCTTATTCTTTTTCAAACATTTTTTGCAATAAATATAAAATAAAAAAAAATAGAAAAAAGTGATAATTTTGAAATATTAAGCAACTGCGCATGCGCGTCAAGTTGATCGATTCCTGAATGCATGACATCAAATACGTTAGATTACATAATTGATTATACATGAAAATTTTTACTCGGTACTATTTTAGGAAAAATTGCCTGAGATATTTTTTCTAAGCTTGAAAACACAAAAATACATCATTTAAACGAAAAAAAAAGTTTACAGGAAAATTAATATTTTTTAAGTTTTTTGAAAATTTAAACTCAAGTCACCACGAATTAAAATTATTTTTTCGAGATTAAATTTTTTTACATTTCATTTGAAATCTATAGGCATATTTTAGAGGGAAAGCACCATTAAAAGTTTCGAAGAATTTTTCATCTCTAATATATGTATAAGCGGCACCTCAAGTCATATATATACGTATATGGATACCTTTGACTATATACTAGATGGACCGAGCTAGCAAAAAGCAAATGCCAATCCAAAAACAGTGATATATTACACAGATTTTCTCAGAACACTCGTGACTAAATTCTAAATGCGCATGCGCAAATTTATTTGGCACTAACAGTACGACAACAGAACATATGAAGTACGGCTCAAAATCAGAATAATACGAAACTGATGAAGAACTGTGGGCATGCGCAAATATAAAGTTGTAACGAGTGTTCCGACTCTGATGCATATAATGAGTTTTCCTACACGTAACTCGATCCATCTAGTATGTAGTCAAAGATGGATACATATACATATTATCATAATGAACATTGACACAAATAGATTGAATGGTTAAAACATGACGTATCCTTCACCCTAGCCATCATTCTCAAAATTGTAATAGTTTCGATTTTTATCGCAAACTCAACTGATAAATTCATTTGCATTTTATTGCAAGCTCTTTGTAATTTCAAAAAAAAAAAAAAAAAAAAAAAAATGGAAAACAGAATTCTGCACAGGTCAAATATGGTTCACTCGGACTCTGGGTATAAGTTCGGTGCTACCAATTAGATTAGAAGAAGTCAATAAATGGAGAAATAAAACGATTTGAGAAAAGCAAAAAGTGTTGTTTCACCTGGTTTGTGATCTCAGTTTTATTAATTTCAACTCTTTCATATTCATATCTATTTTGTTTTCAATTTCCAACATTCTAAATCAGGTAAAAGAAAATATTTCAAGTCGCTTTATGGTGAAGGGGAGCCATATTTTCCCTTACATAACTAATTCAACTATCCTCACGATTCGCAGACATACACAATGATTAACTATTCTCAATAATCTCAATTAATGTTCATTCAGGCAATTGGCAAAGTTAGAGATACGCGAACGTAATCATAGGTAGAAGTATGTCTCAAGTACCGCGATTTAATCGATTATTATTTTCGCTCAACATATTCATAAATATTGCAACATTACAATGTAAAGAAACAAAGAAACCCAGAGTGTGGAGTAGATACCAACTGTTGAAATTTTCGAACTGATATGTCGTATATAATTGAATGACTGAAGCGCTCTTTATCGATTACCTAACGCTCCTTTTTATTTATTTACCCTTCACGAGGAAAGATAAGGCGATATTTTTGGCAGTAGATTGCAAATTGCATAGATACTTGCGTAATACAAAATAAGTTCAAGTATTCAACGCCAAGAATCACGCCAGCGCCAATTACTTCGATGGTGTACAAATGCAGCGTATAATACGAGTATACTACTTCGACCTAGTCTCCGAGTCCGCAGATACACCGTTCGCACCCGAGTATTGGACAACATTCAACAATTAGCTTCATGAGCAACAAGCATGATTCATTACTGCGCTAATTCCCCGGCACCATCGACATATCGTAAATTAAATACCGTAATTACCTTGCAATTGAGACGATTGGCAGAAACAATCGTGAAGCAGAAAAATAAATATTATGTTCCACCAAACGAAATATACATTAGCCATTTCGATCGTTTTTTCACATTTCATTCAATGAACAATTGGCAATCGCATAAATATGCGCACTGTTTAATTCTTCGAAATCACTACACGTAAATAAACCAATTAATGCACCAAGTAAACGATAGAACTTTCTCACCCATTTTTAGGCGAATTTTATCGCAACGAGTACGATTCAACGACTAGTAAGCCGCGTATCGTGGAAGAGGCGAAGAATTCGCTGAATCGTGTAGTACAGGAATCATGCCGAAAAAAAATATTTGAAATATGAAAGCTAATCCTTTTTTATGTTAACTAATCGTATAAACAAACGATCGCATCGGCTTTGCATAATAATTAGGTGTTCCCGTTAATAGGAAATTTTTTCTGCTGGATATTATTACTCGACATTACGTGATGTTTTCCAAGAGCACTGCTGAATTACTAAGGAATCACACGAAGAAAAAATTATCACGGAAAAAAACAGACTATGGTGAAACTTTCATGAAAATAGATCAAATAAATAAACGGTTGTATCAGTGTAAAGCCGGATACATAGTTTTTCGTTTCGTTCGATTTTACATTTTATTCATTTTCCAAAAAAAAATCTTTTGACGTATCGTCAAATTATCGATCATTTGGCGAAACGCTACGAAATGCAAAATGCGAAAACTATATACCTCGAGACGAAAAGCGAAACTGTCTTTAAATACACTCCTCGTTTTTCGTGTTTCATACGAAAACACGAAAATGTACAGTCGGATACATACATAGACATATGTACATTTAACACGATCAGCCGTTTAATTAAGTTTTCGTCACTTCACTATAGATCCATAAGTTGATAATTTTTTCGGTTTTTTTTTTTCAATGTAGAATTCTACGGCTTTTTGATGACGGGACTAGGGACTAGGGAGTAATAATGATTGAATATTGCTAAACAATCTTGATGGGCAAGTGATTGGCATTGGGCAACTCCAATGAAATTTGTGGAAGTTGCAAAATGAGGTAAAAATTCTATCGAATCATGGCACATTAACGTTTAATTTTCAATTCGATAACCATATATGTAGTTCACACACGTGATGAGCATTTCCACGAAAAAAGAACAAAATATATCTTCGCGTCACAAAACTTATCCTGCACCCTATACCTTGCGATAGGTAATAAGTACGAAATATTAAGGTTATTCATTAAACACGTTGGAAGATTTTGATTTACCGCGTAATCAATAAAATAATTACCACAACACGCGATTTTTTCCACCTCTCGATATACACGAATTTCGCGCACGAAAACACAACACGTTCGTCAATCAACCGGCAAACTGTAGCGCATCGAAACTAAACGCAGACCTAACTGAAGTAAAACTGAATAGAACCTTGAACCGACAAGTCGTTAATCGTTGTAAACACCAGCTATAACACACAAAATACTAAAACAGCTGATATACTAATTCCCACTCCTCTACTGCAAAATAAACCCATACTCACCTACCGGCTCGGCAGATCGGTATGCTTCCGATTTTTCCCTCGATCGCTGAAAAAATTCGTAAAGTGACGCGATGCTACGATGATTTGCGTCAGTGTTACCAATGTCATTGGTGTCGCTAAAAGTGAATTTTGCATCGAACAATTTTCACGTTGCAATTTTGGCCCGTAAAATAAGATAAGCACTTACATGCTATTGTGCAACTATTTCGATTGCTTTTATGCTTTTATGTACTCGAAAACTATTTGCCTTTCGGATAAGATACCTTAATCGTCCAAGAATTCGTATGAGTGAACAGTGAAGTATAAAAGTGAATAATAGATCGTGTTATATTGGGAGGTAATTGCAGGTTATTACGTGACATGATAAGGATTGCGGTTGGCAGTGCAAATAATGACTCATTTAGAAAACATTTTTTAGCATTCTTTCATTAATTAACAAAATATTTGACGCCTGAAAAACTTGAATTTTTTCAACTCATATGAATACAGCAAAATGCCTATTAAATTTCGAAATTTCTCTTCTTTTTATACTATCAATTATCAATCACTGAGGAGCATGATTGGCCGACTCAAATTCAATACACCCTCTAAGAATTAAGAAAAATATATTGTTCATTGAAAATAAAACAGCAAATTGTTCTGTGTTAAATGAGCCAAGTTTTTCTTTCTTTTATTTAAAAATAAAAATAAAAAATTTAAGTCGCTCATTTCGATAAAATTTTTATTTTTTTAGATTTCTTTATTTTTCAACAATTTTAGTCGAATATTTTCTATATTTTTGAAGGTATTGAAACATAAATGTAAGAAAGTTGCAGTAAATGGCCCGTTAATTGAAAAAAAAAATTAAAATTGAAAGCTATCAATTATGTAAGAATTAAATTTTAAATTAATAATAAAAAATAAAAAAAATTATATCTGCGTAAATCTTTGCATTAAATTTTTTTTTTTTAAATTACAAAATAATTGAAAAAATTTCAATCATTATTTTACTAAATATATTGAATTATAATTTTACAATTTATTAATAATTATTTCAAATTTATGGAATTAAAAACAAATTAAAATTTATTCATCTTTAACTACCACCTACAAATTCGCTGAATTCCATTAGCTACTCGTATCTGTGGAAATATACCGCATTACCAACCACCTACTCGTAAAAGGTTCTTGTATTCAAAATAAATCACTTAATTCCCTTTCAATCAATAATTACGACATTACTAGCTAAGTATCCAATTTCTGCGACATTAATCGCGTACACGTAGGCCCTTTTGTTTACCTAAAATGAATAATGATATCGATTTCATCTACCTTCGCAAAGTGTCGACACGTGAAGGCGGAAAGCGTATCCATAGAAAATCTCATTAATTAAAATTTTACGCAGTTTCAACAAACGTTGATTCGATGAGCAAAGAGGAAAGAACTTTCAGTTGAACAAAAATTATCGTCTTGATTTTCGTTGGAAATATTTCGGCTGACATCATTCAATTAACAAGCAGGTACGTGCAGATTCGAGTGCAGACTAGCACACTAGATGAACTTGAAAAAAAGCTTCGATTTTTTTCATACTGCATTTTTTCATCGAGATTTATTGCAATAAGTGTAAAAAAGTCTTAATAGTGCTGAGAAAAGGGGTTATTATCATGAGAAATTAATGTCTAGTATTTGCTTGATTTTACAACCAACGGTGGTGTTATAAAAAAACACAGCAAATAAGAAGCATTTTAACACTCCCTCCATTACACTCCACTCACAAATAAATCAATTCATTGGCACACTCAGTATTTCTTTTTTGATCTGGGCTAGAATTCAAAAGAGAAGTTAGGGGACTCAGACTCAACCTTGTACGTATTTACGTAATAGGTACTCATATTTTTATGGGCTGCAGAAATTTGAAAAAAAGATTATAAAAATACATTTTATTGAAAAAATCTAATATTAGGAAGTATCTTTCAATAATCAGAATTTCATCCGTTACATGCTAAAAAATTGATTTTTGATAAATTTTTGAGGGATGCTAGAGCTGAAAGCCTACATTCTTGAGCGCGCTAATGAATCAATATTTATGCATTGTTGTGAAAAGTATCTCTAATATTTTTGGGTACGATCAATTCATTTTTCCAATGTGTAGTCTATATGGCTGGAGCACTGTGATATAATTCAGAATTTCTTCAATTACCAATGAGTTCGCAATGGCTGCTAATTCTACTTGGAATCAGTAATTTGAAAAAATTTCTGTAATTGTGCGTTGGCTGAATCAATGTAAATACTCTGCATGAAAATTGAAAGAGAAACATTGAATAAAATTTCTCTAATGTTCTTATACTTTTGGACATTTTATATAATTAAATAATTCTTAATTTTTAGTCATTTTTCACTTTCGTAATTTTTGTTTCATTTTTGTATATTTTTTACGTTTGAAAATTTTTATTTCACCTATTTTTGGTCAATTCTCTTTTTCAATTCATTTCTTTATTTTGAATTATTTATTGACTGATTTTATAAAACATTTTTTCTTATTTTTCCATGCTTTTCCACTTTTTCTCGTTTAAAATTTTTGAAAAGATATTTTATTATTTTAAAACGTAGAATAATTTTGTATTTTTCAAATTGAAACACTGTGGAAAAAAACAACTCGAATATTTGAGTAACAGTACATCATTGCTATCATTAATTGGACTTCATGAAAAAATCCCGCTGACTGCTGGTTACTAAATGTGAAAAAATTCATAAATTGACAATTTTTTTCAAATTCTATCACTTAAAAATGTATTTTTAAGCATTGTGGTTGCATTTTTGTTATTTAAAAAAATGTTCATTGGTGCCAATATACGTGAAAAATTCAATGTTCTCCTTCATTTTTAAAAAAATTTCGTATTTTAACATTAGGCATATTTTTTTTAGATGGACATTGGACATTCATTCTCAAAACAAAATTATTGTAGAATATTAAAGAAATACGTAAGATGTTAAATTTAGACAGTGCCTCAAAAAAATAACATGAACCTTTTTTTTGCACTAAAGTTCATTAAAATGTTTTCCAGAAAGCAAAGAAATGAGCATTTTGTACCTTCTAGTTGGTCACTTAAATGCACAAGCAAAGATCGAAAAAAAATACCCCATTTCACCTTTCAGGTAACTTGGTAATTGTGTATAAAAAATTTAAATCCCTTAGAGTTGACCCAATGCAAAATGAAACCTCGCCCTCAGTCATCCTTTCTCTAATATGGAAGGCTGAAATATCTTCCTTTTTATTAAAAAGTGAGCTAAAAATAAATGAGAAGCTAGTAACACCATACTTCTCGTTTTCAACAGCTCCAACAATAATGCACTTTGTGTACCCCCACCCCCCACCCCTATAGTTATGAATGTTAATCGATTTGTGTTGAAATACATTATACTGAAAGTTTGAAACATAAATTAAATCTCGAATTTGTGGAAATGACGTTTATCACTTTTGTCCACTCCATATTTAATGCAATCACATTTATATCAGTTTGCTGTTGAGATACTACATAACCATCGAATACCTAATGATCCATTATTGCTACTGAAAATACTGACTGTCACTATAAAAAAATTTCCATCTTGAAAAAAGAAAAAGCTATATATACGTGAAAAACGTGTACTAAAAATTACTCGACCTTTCTCGTTAACTAGCAAAATAAAATCATATCAAGGATAGGCCATATCAAAAAGATACATTCACCTCCTTTCTACATCTAAAGCGCCGAATAATTATCGAATATTTCCAATAACATCCATCGTTTGGTGAATTCCGAGCTAGGGCAAGATTCTTTTAATAACATATTTATTAGTACACACATACCTACACCATAGACTATTTTAATATAAAGCTTCACGGTGTGCTGGTAGAAACGATCTGATAGCGGTAACGTCTTCTTCGTTTCGCGTAAATAAAGTGTAAAAATTTATTACTCGTATCGCAACGCTTTATGGAATATTTTTGTTTCAAGAAAAATCTGCCGACTGTATAAAAGTGGCGCCGAAAAATGAATGGGTGTTTCGGGAAAATGAAATGAAAAATTACTTTAATTAAGAAATAAGAATTAATATCACCCGATTACGCCAAGCAATACGAATTAAATTATTCCTCGATTATATTTTCGATTAATCAAATCCTATTAAAAAATATTTCGAAAGAGACAAATGAAACCGTGATAAAATAATTATATATAAGAAGAAAAGAAAGAAATACGAAAGCGAGAGGAGGGAAAAAAAGAAAAATAATCGGTTGAACCCGGAAAAATGAAAAATTTTCTCGACAGGAAGCTTCTTTTTCTTTTAAAAGATTATTTCAACAACCAGCCCTAAATGAATACACTGATTCCATAAACTGACAAATACCTATGTAAATAACAATCAATGAACTTAATGAAATTTAAATTTTAAAATAGGTTAATTCGTAACAACGCGGTAAAAAGTTAATGTTCTAATGTAGTTTAAAACTATCTAAGTTATTGTCAACATAAGCGAAACCTCGGGCTTATCTTATGCAACCCCACAATACAGTCGACGATGTTGAAAATAAACTCGACGCTTTAATAGGACGAAAAGGGGAATTTTCAAGGTACCGAGGTACTTGTCAAAACAGCCTGTTTACGTTTCAAAAGTGGTTTGGCGAGAGGTATACAATATACATGCGACATGGCGCGTTCGTCTAGCTACTTTATAATACAAGTATAAAACGGTATACATCATAAATTTTCAAACGAAACTATTTTCTAATTAATATGCCAAACGGTGAAAACTTAAACTGTCATTAAAATCTGGTAGTATACGGTTAAATAGATACACCTAACACCCCATGTGAGCCCGCTTATCGATGATAAATTTTTACGCGTGTCTTGAGGGCGACAATCCCTTTCAGTGTCACATGGCACCGCGTGCATCCGCGTTATAATCGAAGGGTACCAAATATTCGTAACTTTTTAATCGAAATTTCGCGACCGAAAAACGTAAATCAAGCGAGATTAAATTTTCATGCGGGGAGAAAAAACGAGCATTGGAAAAGTTTACGCGGCCAAGGCGTACGTAGCCTATAAAAATGTAATTACTTCCACTATTGCAGCGCGTGTGCGAAAAAAAGTTGAGACAAAAGGGTTGCGCATGAATAACAATCACATACCGGCTACATAAATTATACTTACGGCTGGAATAATGCTTAAACCGTGTAAAAAAAGTCTTAGCATTGATAAGCACGCTATACCCTATGATAAACGAGCCGGAGCGGCGCGCGAGTTGAACAAAAATTGCGAATACCTTATAAAAATGCCAAAAAATACTCGCCTACACTGAAGCAGCCAATTTAAAGCGAACGCTTATAAAAGGATCTCGAAATCAAAATTCATCCTTTGAATACTAAACCAAGTGTTTTTATAATTCATAGGTAATATCTATATATATAGCTAGGTATACGTATAAGGGTTACTTTGAATATGTCGTCCCCGAGATTAAGAGCGGCGTTTGAATCAAAATTATGAACATTTTCCACCGAAGCTTAAGGCCAATGCTGGTTTGATATTCATTACAAAGGTAGCTAGTTCATTGAAATGTAAAAGGGTTAAAACTTTATACATTGTATGTATCCAAGTGTGTGAGAAATTTAAAGGTCTTTACGAGCTTTCGTATACGCGTTACGCCGCTTTTCGCGGTAAGCCGATCGGCGTAGTCCACTGTACTGTTTGGGCCTTATTGTTCGAAAGTCGACATTTATGGAATACCATTTCATATATCTAATACTCATGTCGACTTCATAAGTGCCACTTTTTTCGGTTAAATCTTCAAATAACGAGATTATTAATTCCTCTTCTTGACTTAATTCGCGAAATTTCCATTACTCCAAGGATCAAATGTAAGGTCTCATTCTCAAATCCCTATTTTACTGATTATAGACCATGTAATCGACAAAATAATCGCTTATGTTACATGCATATGGGCCATATGTGTACACAGTAGGAATTTTGTTGTTTTTTCAAATTTTTTTCAGAGCTCGTCGGAATCACTCAGAACAATCCCAACGACTTGTTTTTCTTCATGGATATACATAACGATTCTAGAACACTACTCTTGATATATTTTTCTCCATAGATGGAATATAATTAACACAGATTTTAAATATAGAATTTTTCTTTCAATCAATTACGTAAAAAAAATTGTACCTTACTTTGGAGAAACTATGAATTGATGAAAATATTTCATAGGTATGATCATAGATAAACCATACATAGATAGCTCACCATACGTTGAATTCGTATCATTCTAAAACTGGAGCTGGAATTGATTTCTGCGAATTTTTATTTATTATAATTTTGATATTCAAGATATTCGTTATAATAGAATTAATTTTTTTATATTTTAATTTTAGTTAAATTTTTAGCTTGTTATCCAAAAAATTATAAATTAAAACAAAAATTAAAATTATTTTTACATTAAAAAATTTATTAAATCGAAATATAAAATAAACTTTAGCTATATAAAATAAGTCGTTTGTTTTTAGTACTGGAGTTTTTTTAAAAAAAAATGAGAAATATGAAAATTTCTTCAACTCGAACAAACTTTTGCAAATGACAAATCTTCCACTCTTTCAATTTTTTTTTTCTTTGAACATTTTTTATAAATTCACACTTTATCTTGCATCACATACTGTTGGTACATAACCAACTCCTCACGCTGAATAGGTCTGAGGACTCAAAAAAATATAATTTCGTTATTGATTTTTTATGGAATTTTTTCTATAAATTCCTGTTTTACGTTCCAAAATGTGTATTAGTCTACAGTCCAACTGGCAAAAAGTGCTCTAGAAACCAAAATCAGCATGCTTTTTTACGCGAAAAAAAAATCAGTTGGCTTTTTGTGTGTATGTGTCTCACAATCCCGAAAAAGGGTATTTTGGATTCTTACTATAGCACAATAGGGAGCCGGAACCTAAAACCCCCCGTTTTTTCTCATTTTTCAACTTGACCGGAGACAAAAAAATTTTTCATAGTCATAGGGAATACTCCCCTTACTCCAAATGTAAGTCAGCTTCATTGGGCAACGAGCATAGTGGGGTGTTAGTGCCCCTAAAGTACCATTTTTTTGTCAAATTTGACTATTTTTGGCTCATGACCTTTTTTTTTTTTTTTTTTTTTTTTTTAGTATTCAAAAATTTTAAAATAGTTGTAATAATGCTGCTACGCGCTAAAACTCCAAATTTACCAACTTTCCAAAACGCAAGAAAGCTCCCAATTTCAACGTTGAACAATTATAAATTTCCCAACTTTTCAAAACACCTGGGGGGAAGCTCCCCCCCATCCCCCCCTTAGTTACGCCCCTGGTTGCGGCATATCAAAATAGGTTAAAATTTCACGAGCAACGCGAAAATTTTGTTGAAAATTTAATTTGGGAATTTCTGAGCAATTTTGACCCCAAAATAAAGTGGATTTTTGAGTTAAAAAAAATTGGCGTATGACCTATAAAAATGGAGTAGAATTCCCCCAAAAACTCGGAAATATATGTTGACTAATTTTTTTACTGAACAATTTTTGAGAATATTGAGCCTAAAATTAGGTCAATTTTTGAGTATTATCAAAAAAATTGTTGTGTGACCGATGAAAGTGAGGTAAAATCTTGTAAAAAATTCAAATATACCAATCAATATTCGTTTTGAGCAACTGTTGAGAACTTTCATGAAGGGAGTTTTAGTATGTTGTTTGCCGTGTTACTCCTGACAACTATACCAAAAATCAGCGTGATTAACAATTATTATTTCCCAACACGACCCAAATAATGTCTAGAATGCCTGGAATATTAATCGTTAACAACAAATTTAATACCAGAATGCTAACTACCATACATCGACACCTTAAAGCACAGATATGCTATGTCCAAATCTTACTTGAACCCACTCATAAATGTGAAGAGAACGTTCACATTAATAAGAAGGTTTAACAAAATCTGTATATTGCTCCTATTCGGCGAAAAGGTAATATGTCCAAAAAATTGGTATCATTGGAAAGAGGAGACCGAGCTCTATCGTCTGACATCATTCCATCCCTGAAAAACCCATACCTAAGGAAATAATACTTTGAGAAAGAAGGTAGTATGTCCGTAGCTCCTAAATTTCACTGAGCAAAAAAGTCGTATGTCCAACATGTTGATGTCTACAAAAGCGCGGAAGTTGAGTGTCTTTAGTGATTTTTTTTAAATTGAAGATACTTAATAATACGTCAAGCGAGGAAGAATTGTTTCAATCAATATAGTAGTCAAATATCAAAAGAATAAGATTTTAATGATACCCCCACCATATTCCATTTTGCATTGAAAGAGCATTCATTTCAATTTTATTTTCTCAATATTTGGAAAACTTGTTTTTGTGACATATTACTTTCCCGAGTAGGAGCGAATAGCACATTTGTGCAGATTCAACAACGGAAACTATGAAAAAGAAAATAGTACCATGTCCAGATTACACCTGAACATGTTCTCTTCACACTTATGAGAGGGTTCAAGTAAACTGTGGACATAGCATATCTGTGCTTTAAATAGTCCATATGTACTTTTATTTCAGCATTTCAAACATATTTTAATGCATCAAGTTATGACATTGTCAAAGATCCTACATTATGAGCTATAAGAGCCCCGAACGGCTGGCCTCGGGATTACAGCCCCCCTAGCCACCCTCAATCCGGACCTGGTGATAACCTAAAATATGAGTAAAAAGCTGGCTACACTAAATAAAAAATCTTCATTATTTCGTTAGCGTGTCGATGCGATTCCGAACATTACAAAACAGTCACGCATCCATCAAATTACCACGAACGGGCTGACTTTGAAAGAGCCGCCAACACAGTGCAAATGAAGTCTTTAAATTTTCGCTTAATTTTACGAAAGGTGCTTATTAAAGAGCGGAAGATATATTCGCTTTCAAATATAACAGACAATAAGGTACAAGCGGCTTCGTAATTAAACTCACAGCCGAAATTATGGGAACTAAGCTAACTCCTCTTCGTTGTCGTCCCTAACTCAATATTTAATGGGTTTTGCGTAAAATTGTCGATACGACGAGCGGCAACTGAACCTAGTTATTTTAACCACTGGCTTAAGAGCTAAAATTCCAGCTCAAGGGATGAGTCTTTTTTATACTAATTCTTTCAACGCATCTCGTAAGAGGGGAAAATAATAAAAAAAAGCTTTCATTTCCCACGTATTTTTTTCAGCCCTTTGATAGAATTTAAAATTACCCTATATAGGTAGATTAAAAACTGCCTTTAATATCTTCGTTTCGTCTTCATTCCACGTGCATTTTAGTGTTTCAAATATTCCGCCCATGTTAGTATAAAAACTCACCATTTAGGAAAACTTGTTGCCAAAATCTCGCCAGCATTAAAAATTTGAAACGAGCATAGGATTTTAATATCGTTTAATAAGATGGTAAAAACATAAATCATCGATGTAATCCTTTACGAGAAAAAAAAAATAAGTAGGCAGCATTAAACAGTTCAACCATTTCGTGTAAACTCTTACCCGATGAGGTGAATTTACGAAATTTAATAAAAGTTTGGAAAACTTTTAATACGAAAAAAATTAAAATTAAAACGAAAAAAATACCACTTCAATAACGAGTCGAGAAATACAAAAAATTTAAACTTTCCGAGCCAAATTTTCGTTAAACAGGCCGAATATTTTTTTCCGAATCTTTTTGGGCATAAATCATATCGTGTAACTATGATAAATCATACGAAACAAAAGACCATTAAAATTTAAAATATAAATAACTCGACAAATCTCGACCATTATTTTTCACCGCGCAGATAAAAATGACTTCGTATAGAAAATTGCCTAACCATTTTGCCGTAAAAAAAAGACACATTCTTCGGTACTTTATCGACGGTCGGAAACGGAAAAAATATATTCGTGGTTTGCGTACCCAAGTCACTCGGTCGCGGATAATCGAGAAAAACGCCCGAGGAGTCGGAGTTTTAGAATTTTCACCGAAGATAAACTATATAAGATGCGAAACAATTTTAGAAGCAATTTTAACAACGCCCGAGGGAGCAAAAAAATGTAAATTTTCAACTAATTTACCAAACGTTGCTTCGGACTGTCGAGTAGTGGCGAGTTTTCAAAACCATCAGATTTTTTCGTCGTCTGGGTATTTAGCATACAAATCCTCTCCCTTTAGGAGTATCGTTAAAATTCGCGCCACGATTGTACAACTTTTACGAAGCTATCCGTCTGGTGGAAAAGAAATCTCACTGGTGGGAAAATCTAGCGTTATATCGCGAGTGAACTTTATCGTTTCCTATAGCTACTTACGCGATTCAAAATTAATTTTTTTCTCGATACATTGTGACTATCGTAAATATTTTGACCTTTCGCATTCACTATTTGAAATTTCGTGTTTGAACGCGGCGATTATTTAACGCTCTAATAATTATTATTTTTTAGCAATTAAAGAAATATCATTACATTAATTTAATCGATAATTATTGAAATATTATCGCTTTCTTTCTTAACGAGCTATTTGCTATCGGCAACACGTTACTATGCAGAATAATTAAACCGAATGTCGGCGCCTTATACTTTACTAAGATTTCTTATCGCATTACAAAGTTAACAGATTAGTTCGAAAAATTTCGCAAAATTTATCAATTTATATTCTCAGAATTATATGCGTTTGTAATTAAATTGCAAAAATCGATTATTTTTCAATATAAACACGCAGCGTTTGCATAAAAACATTTTTTTTATTCGGCGCATTTATCGCTCGTACGGTCCAAATGTCCATTATATTTTTAATTTCGCATCGCTACATATATGGTATGCAAATTCGATGAGACCGATTCGGTACCGATGAAATTTTCAATTTATATTCAAGTAGCGTGTTAGCGTTTCATATTCCTGAAAGCTTCGACGGGTCTTTTTGTAGCAAATGACCGTTGATGTTGGTACACGTCTAATTAATTGTAGGTATGGTCTTGTCATGAACTGTACTATTCTACACGCCCAAATCAACGAAAATTTTTTACCACTAGTATGAAAAAAATCATTAATTTCTTGAAACTTTTTTCCTAGCAACAAAATTGAGATGAATTAATAATAAATGAAGTAAGAAATAATTAAAAAAAAAAAAAAAAACTATAATTTTTTGCGATAATTTTTTTACTACAGTTCACAAACAAAACAAAGTTTTTGCTCATTTCAACGCGGATGAAAGTTCAAAATTGATAATCATGCATGAAAAGTTTTTTCAAAGATCGAATATTTTTAATCAAAGCTTTTTTCTTATAGTTATCTAGAATAGGCAGCGAACAGAATCATTTTTTTTCTAGTGCGATTCACTTTTTAATCTAACGCTAAAAAAAAACCTCAGTCGTGTAATTCATCTTCTTTAAATATAAATAAAAGGATAAAACGAAGACGCAATATTCCATCCTCACTATACACGATGAAAAAGCACGCGCTTAAAACAGTTGGAAAAAAATCGATATTAAAATAATTAATAATGAAAAGGAAAAATTTCATCAACAACTTCCCACGTATTAAGGCTGCACATTTACCATCCAGCATCCTTATTTATTCGGTAAGTACGACGCGAAATGAGTGAATCCTATTGTTATAGCCAATTCCATTGAGGATATAAAATAAGATCAGATAAGACAGAATTTTCTTTGCCAGTTTACTTTTACACCGTTCATCGGATTATATTCATTTCATATAGTTCACCATCACCACACGTACCCCTACTTTTCTTGTTTACATAACACGTTTAAAATGCTTGGCGTTAGTTGATGTTTACTTACTTTTATTCTTTTCTTTTTTTTTTTCGGTATTCATTAGTAGGGATTTTCTTGCTTAGGTAATGAAAGTTTTCGCGGTTTGTTTTTCCTTATGATAATAACGAGCTAAGGTCGTATGTTATTTTTTTAAACGATGGAAATAACTGATACAACGTATTTTAAAATTTTTTGACAGCGAAAATATTTTCATAATTTTTTTACTTTATTTTTAAGTTTTTGAAATGGATTATTAAAAACATTTATCAGAATTGCACAGATTTTCATTGAAAACAAAAAAGTTAAAAAGCGTAGTTTACCAATGCTGAGCTTTTAATGGGGATAAACATTAATACACAAATAGTATCTGGAAAATTTATAGAAAAACCTTCAAGCAGTCGCACAGATCGTTCTAATGAACTGTGGACAGATTTTAATGAAATTATTTTGTTTCGTAAAAGAATCCATTTGATATGCAAAATATGCATATATATCATTAAAGAATCAGAAAACCAAAAAAAAAAACGAAACGAAAATTTTAGGGAATATGTCCAAACTGGGATTTTATATTTGTTCATTATTTTGTAACATATTCTTTTAAAATTTGTACCTTATTTGGTGAAATGTTTTGGCCTTTACATCGCAATTTTCGCAATAAATGGAAATATTCTTATTCATTATTATTTTTTTTTACAATTTACCTGATTAAATTGATTCTAATGAAGAAAGGAGGGTGGAAGTCGGGCTGATGACATAGGCATATATAGTAAGAAGAATCGAATAAAGGGGTCGCATTAAACAAATTAACGTCGATCAACTTGAATGAGTTTTGATACACTATTCAGAAAATTAAAAATTAAAATTAAAAATTGGACTCAAATTGAAGTTAAATTCAAGAGACAAATATGCATTTGAGAGAGAATGTAGATATACCATTGAAGAATACTTTGCTTACATTCAAAAGTACGTAATACACAACCTCAAACTCGTTAAAATGTTTGGTACGAATGATCTGAAACGTAAAAATCTGAAGATTCTTTCCCAACCAAGCCTCTCCTTCCCAAATTTTTATATTATTAATTTTCATAATAATTTCTTTTTTAGGGTATTCTTTAATTTGAACACTAATATCTTATTGAGGAATGTGATTACAAATTTTATTTCAATTATTCCTTTAATTGGAATTAATTTAATATTATGAATTTGAGGAAATTTTAATATTAATATAATTTTAATTAATCGATTTTTTGTTTTACATTTTATTTTAGCGAATCTTTTTCACCTATCAAAAACTCAGCTAAAAAAGTATCTAATGTAATGTAGCCGGTGGCTTCATCTCACTTTCTATTTATTTTTATTTATTTTTATTTTTTTTGTGGAGAGGGTAATCAAATAAAACATGTACCTAACTATTAAATAACAATTATTTTGGACGTTTATCATTCTTATGATTCCTCCTCTTACCTTTATATAAGCTTTTCACAGAAAAAAAAATAATGATTCAAACTAAAAATTTGACTATATTGACTAAGCTCTGGTCTATTTTTATCATTCCACACATTCCAATTTTTTGAATTATTTTTGTTAAAAATGAAATTATGGAACATCAAAACAAAAAATAGAAAATCGTTTCACCTATTCAAATACCCACGAAATATCTGTTAAAGCTTAAATTCCATCTCATCAAGTCGAAATCTACCTCACCGATCAAAATGATGGCTATAAATATGCCTGATGAATATTCATCGTCATACGTTACCTGTTTTCAAGTGTATTTGTTAAGCCAAAAAATGATTCCTATTTTCGCTCGTTTAGCTGCGCGAAATGTGTTTGGATATTTCGGTAAAATTTGTTTATTTCGTAAAGTTTGAGAAACTTATTTGAAACTTGAAATGTCGTATAGTTTAAAAGACGAGGCGCAATCTAACGCGACAGTTTCAATACAGTAAAATTAATTAAACATAAACTGAACTTCCCACGTGTAAGAAAACTAATTCCACCTGTTATAATAATTTTCATATGTGAAGCAAAAGAAAAATATTTTTCATGAATTTCATCTCGATGTGAAAATGGGTTGTATTATTATTGACAAATGACAATGAATAATTTTCATACCTCAATACTCGTTGATAAGTTGCACAGACAAACGAGAAGGTTAAACTTGAGAATACTTACTACAAATCTGATATCATATTTTTTCTCTCTAGTGGCTTACTTTACTCCAATCAACCGAACGGTGTTAACCCACGATGATACCCAATGCAATAAATTTTATAAAGTTTGAATTCACCATTGGAAAGAAGACTTCTATTCGAGAGTAGACTGGAAAATTATTACAACGTGTACAGGTGCATGAGCTATGCAATTCCCCGATGCTACGAGTCGCACAGCACGTAGATAAATTATACTCGAATATCGTATTTAGTTCACCGCTGTATGAAATGATAATAGTTGAATTTATGAGTTTACAAATTTACCATCGAATTTAAAAAGTTTTATGACAAAATGCTCGCAGGAAAAATACTCAATGGGTCAAGCACCTATGCTTACGGATACCATTAATCCGAACTGTGGTTCGTCACAATAAAATATACCTCGTCGATTTGATTCTTATTTCATATTCTGACCTACATACAGCGATACACGATAAATATTTTTCAAGGTTTAGTACACGTATGCTATATCCATTAAAAGAGAAAAGAGTGCCAGTTTTAGGAACTTTACGAGTCGAAAAAAAAAATTCAAAGCATAAGTACAACTCAATCGCAGTAGAAGATGAAATGGTGAAAGAAAAAAAATGAAAGTGTTTTATACAGCTCAGGCGTATTCGTACTTGCTGGCGTAAAGTAACAACATTACCTATTTATTTGTTCGTTCTTTTGTTTCTTCAAAATAGTAATAAAATTAAGGCCATAAAAAGGTTCGAAAATATAACGACCAGAAAAACTCGGCACCTTTCTCTATTGTTCAATCGACAAGATTACCCACAGTATAATTTACCTAAATCAAATTAAAGCCATTTTTGAGCAAGATTTTTCTCATAGAAGAGAAGCTAACACATCTATAACATCAACAACGTATTAAAAAATGTCCTACAGAAGAAATTAGGACCCTTTGACTGCTTTTTCTTGCTACATCTCAACAAGGATGAATTTACGACATACTTTTTATTTTCATTTCTATACATTATGTAGTTCTAATGAGATAGAGTATAGAGATCATTTTGGGGGTATTATGAACTCCCTCTCCTTATCCTTAAGAAACTAGTCCATCAATTGTATGAAAAAATATACAGGTTAAATAGTATTTTACATCAAATTCTCCATAATTTGATAGAAGGAGAGCTACTATACCGAATTGTGGAGACTGGGGCAATAAGAAATTGAAGCATTCAAAGAAGTCGTACTTTATCACATCATTTTGACACAATACCGCATAAAGCTTAGTTTTTCTAAACTCGCTGACTCCACTTCTATGACTTTTATGTAGAAAAACTTCTTACACCAAATATTTAATATGCAATAAA